>BLKR01017042.1:0-16418 GCA_011170035.1 Teleogryllus occipitalis
ACATACCACAATCGTCTACCACCCCTATCGTCCACCATTACCATTTACCACAAGCCATGACCGGGAGTGGTAGCTCAGTGCATCAACCGATGTCACTGCAGCGCCTCTGACCGGGAGATCCTAGGATCGAGTCCTGACGGCGGCAGGATTTTCGACACTAGCTTTCCAGCTAAGTTTAATTCAGTCGCTGCCTGGAGAGAATTCTAGCGGCCGGCTGCTCTGATCGGTAGTTTTCCGTGGTTTCTCCGATCAACACCAGGCGAATGCCGGAGCAGTACCCTACCGAACGGGCCACGGACCGCGCGCGATCTGTCCTCCGTCTTCCTTGTCCTATCCTCTCCCCTTACACACACTCACTTACACTAACATGCACTACACTACCACATATTCCGGGAGACCGGTCGTGAGCTTAGAGCTTGTCCCGGCTGGGGCGGTGCCCCGCTGGTGGGAGAGTCCTGGTTAGGGGGAAACCCCACTAGCCGACAGTAGTTCGGCGCCGAGTCTCGTCATCCAACGGGGGATGATCACCGCCATCTCCCGAGAATAAAAACATGCACTACACCAACGGGAGTAATGACCAAAGCAGTTGACGCACCCGGAAACACGAAAAAATCAATCAATCACAAGCCATGAGTATCGTCTACTACTGACACCGCTTGCCTCACCACCTACTATCAATCAACCACATTACCCCCACCCTTGGACTCTCCACCCGCCCTCTCCCCTCAAGTCACCCACCCACCCACCCGCCGCGCCGCGCGGCGTCCGCCTCGTTTCCGCCTTGTGCGCGCCGAACTGGGGCGAGCGCCACGGCGCGGCGCGCCTCACGCGGTCCACGCGCAGATACCCATCAACGCCGAGGGCCTGCGCAGCTGCGCCTTGCGTCGCCCCGTGGAGCGCTGCCAGTTCGCGCGCCGCCCCCCCCCCCCCCCCCCCCCCCCCCCCCCCCCCCCCCCCCCCCCCCCCCCCCCCCCCCCCCCCCTCCGCCCCGCCCCGCCCCCGCCCCGCCCCGCCCCGCCCCCCGCCCCGCCCCCGCCCCGCCCCCGCCCCGCCCCCGCCCGCCCCCGCCCCGCCCCGCCACCGCCCCGCCACCGCCCCGCCCCCGCCCCGCCCCCGCCCTGCCCCGCCCCGCCCCCGCCCCGCCCCGCCCCGCCCCGCCCCGCCCCGCCCCGCCCCCTCCCCGCCCCGCCCCGCCCCCGCCCCGCCCCGCCCCGCCCCCACCCCGCCCCCGCCCCGTCCCCGCGCCCGCCCCGACGCGACGACACCAGCGGAGCTGGCGCTGACGTCACAGCTGCCACCCCCGCCCCGCCCCCGCCCCAATTGAAGCGTTTGCGCTCGCGACTGGCACGCTCGTTACGCTGCGACACCCTCAGCTGAAGCGCGCGATGCGGAAAATCTGCGATTGAATTCACTCCCACCCTCCTCTCCTCCCCGCCGATTCGATTGAGGAGATTTTCCTCCTTTTTTATGCAGGGAATCGTCCTCGATATGTTCTCTTTCACCCCCCGATATTTCTTCTTTCCTAAAACATTGCTTCCGTTTCCGAAAAATACGTTCAGCCCCGTTTTATCGGAAATAGTGAAAGCTTTAGAGAGGAAGAAACAATCTAGAGAATCACTGCCTCAATCTTGAGAGTAACAAAGTCAATTTTTAAAAATGTGTTAGAGAAGTTCTTGTTTGATCCTCAGTTGAATTTAAATGAAACTTTTGCTAAAATTTAGTTTTCATTATCATCAAAATATAAATTGAGCTATGTGGTATAAAGATCTCGTGTATGATTATTTCAAATATTTTAGATTTGTGGAAATACGAGAATGTAGAAAAAATGGTATAAGGCAAGGAAGAAGGGCAATGAAAAATAGGGAATAAATAAATGGAGGGATAATTTGCATTCTCTAAACAGTTGGACAACGTGGAGAAAAAGAAAATTTAATTTAATTAAAAAAATATTTCTTTACGTATGAACAATGCAATATCAGACCGGAGAAGAGATTTGCGAATGATAGAGTGGGATTCTTGAAACAAGTGATAAGTGACGTGAAAACAACAAAAAATTAACAAGTTTTGCGCCATCTGAGTTGCGTAGGTACGTAACAGACGAACATACGGCAGGTATTGTTATGCGGAAATCGAATCCGGACGTGGCGAAGTGTGGATATGTCGTGGTAATATCCGGTAGAATTGGAAAATTTTGAAGCACTTTTTTTAAACCGACTTTAGATGGAACTTATAACGCGTAGCAGGATGTGAAAGTGAAACACGTAAAATATTTAGAATCTTTATTTTAAAATTGTTTATTTGGGAAAGCTCGGAAACGAGAGTGGAGGAATGGTCGTGGAGGATGAACGAAGTAGTGAGTAAACGCCTGACAAATGATACTGAGGACAAAGACTTCGCCTCGTCCAAGGGGGCAGTATTTCGACGAAAGGAAAGTTACCAACTTTAAAAACATTCTTAAAAGTGTGCAAGGTCCAAGATTGCAATATTTCAAAAAGAAAGAAAACTAAAAATGATAAACATTTATTTGTACACGTAAGAGAATAATGAGCGGTTATCTTGAGTCTTTCAAGAATGAATATGTATGTTAATATCTCGATGTGAATATGTTTTTATTGGATTTATTGTAAATAGTAGATTTTAAATAAGAGTATTATGTATTGTCTGCATTCTGTTTGTTTAAATATGTAGTGTCATGTAGAGAGGAAGGTGGACAAAAGTTATAAATAATAGCACGTTATAAATAATAGCACTTATAACAATAGCTGCAAGTTATAAATAATAATACTAGTGTTGTCGCGCGACTTATATTTGAATGGCATATTTTTATTGTTGAGGTAAAATCCCATGATTATCACTCATATATTAAATTCCCGGTGGAGTTTTCGTATTAGGGGTGATTTTTTTCCACACCCACGTAAATGGAGCAGTCCTGAGATTAATTGCAATTGGGGGTTGCCCATACATTTTGTAACGCTAAAAGAGGGGCGGCCTGCTAGCAGAAACTGTCTCCCCTATCCACCCCTCCTTCACTCAACAATTGTTTCCAATCTCATTGTTAGGTGCGGTCAGCGATTATTAAGATTAAAGAAAGCTACTAAGATTAAACTATTACATTAAACTTTTTAATATATAACACAAATAAAATTAATAAAAATTCTTTTTACTGTTACAGTAAAATATAGTTTTACTTACTGTAAATGAGAGGGATGTCACAAACATTACGTAAATATTTAGGGGGGGTCAAGCGCGCGTTTCAGATGCGTTAGAGAGGGGAGAATATATCAAAATACTCCAAATTTGCGTTACGTAATTCATGGACGGCCCCAAGTAGTATACCTAGAGCTAGCCTACACTATGATAATAGGACATTTCAAGGCGCAAAGTATGTGTTTACATAAAAAAGGTTTTGTGAAGATAATAAAAGAAGTGAAAGGAGGGGAAAACAGGTAGTATCGAGATATTCCCTCATTCTTTTTCTAGTTAACTTTGCTAAATATTATAAATAAGGTTAGCATACTATAACACTCTATCACAAAAGAGTGATACATTTGTAAATATTTACTTTCACGAATTATGAGAGTACTGGTCTGTGTTCTAACTGATTGTGACATGAAAACAAAATGACAATATCATGCATCGTTGGAGATGCCTCATACTCTCCTAGAAAGACACTGTGCTCTTTTATATCTCACCGAACTTCGCCATACTTACTGTTCAACTACCTTAGTTGCCCAAAATGCAATCCAAGCCACTGTATCTGCGTTATCGCAACGCCGAGCTAATAGTAATGGAGTCGTGACACAAATACCAAACTCGCTTAATACCTTCTAACACTCCGCCTACATTTGTAGCATAGTAATGAACCTTGTTAATTCCTTTGAAGTCAAATGAACGGTTTCGATCTTGGATAAACAGAATACACATGATGGATAGTGCAATTTAGGAAATTATTTATTTAAGTTCATTTGCAACATATAATTCAATCGTACAAACGATTCATAATTTCATATTGCGGATGCAATGAGCCTATGCTTCGAAAATAAAAAAGTATAAAATTAACAAATTGTCGATGCAATTCATTCATAACGTAATCGGCACAAAATGAATATTGCCGGTCCACCATTGTCGCAGTAATCCCCATCTCTGCCCCCTACCATCACTAGCATTATCTCCGCGGGCGCTCGGCCATCATCTCCATAGTGACGGGCGGCGCCGAGGCTTCCTGCGCTGGCATCCGCCCCGCCCCCGCTGCGCCTCTTGCGTCGGCGCCGGTGGCACGGACGCTTCGCCGCCCACGCGCCCACGTCGCCTCGATTAACCCCGGCGGCTGCCACCGACACCCCCGCCCCCGCCGCCAATACCGCCATCGCCGTCACCTTCGATGCTCTCAATGCAGCCACCCCTAACCCTACCGCCCTCACCCCTTTGCGTTTACCCCCGCCCTCACCGTCCCCGCTATTCTTGCAAACTTTCCGCCCTTTCACCACGCTGGTCTCGCAGCCCCCACCCTTCCAACCGTCTCCGTCACCTCCTTGCCCTACCGGCTGCTCTGGTCGGGAGTTTTCCGTGGTTTCTCCGATCAACACCAGGCGAATGCCCTAGCAGTACCCTAGCAAACGGGCCACGGACCGCGCGCCATCTGTCCGTCCTCTTCCTTGTCCTATCCTCTCCCCTTACACACACCCTTACACCAACATGCACTACATTACCAGGTATACCGGGAGACCGGTCGGGAGCTTAGAGCTTGTCCCCGCTGGGGCGGTGACCCGCCAGATTTCGCCATCCAGCGGGAGATCACAGCCATCTCCCGAGGGAAAAACATGCACTACAGTAGTGGGACTAATGACCAAAGTAGTTGACACGTCCGGAAACATGAAAAAATCAATCAATCAATCAATCCTTGCCCGTCGCCATTGCTGTGAACACAGCCGCCACCAACGTGGAGATTAAATCTCTTTCGTTCCTATCGTCCCTGCAGTCTCGTCGTCTCCTCTTCTCTGAGCCCCGCTTCCCTCACCTACCCATCTCTCTCAATCGCTGACGTCACTACCACCTGCTGACCCCATCGGAGCCGTCCCCGCAGGCTCCATTGCACCCATCTGCCCCGCGGTCTCAGTCGACCTCGCCGGCCGCCAGCTCCCCTTCGCTGCCACCCCCACCCCACCCCCACCGCCTCCCCCTCCCTCTCCCCGCCCCGGCCCCTGCAACCACCGCCGCACCCGCTCTCCCATCGCTCTATGGCCCCACCTCCTCATCGCCCACGTGACGTTCTGACATTTTGCGAAATCAAGATTATTAACTTGTTATGCCCGTCCTTGGAACTATATATATGCCTCTCTTTGTGTCACGGGAGGTTTCGATAATGTAACGAATGACAATGGAAATTCACTTGGTTAGGCCAGAGATGGCCAACTGACGGCCCGCGGACCCGGCAAAATACTAAAAAATATTAGGCTAATATTTTATTCTTCAAACAAACATGCAGATTTTTTCGTAACTCTGTTTAGAAGCCCGAGCAATAAATAAATAATATCATCTTATCTATAGTCTACAGATATATATGTATTTGTTGGAATTAGTTGTGCGGCCTCCTCCTTCATTAAAAAAAGACTTGCCTTTAGGGAGTAGGATGTTATCCATCGCTGCGTTAGGTTATGTGTAGTTCATTCCATGTAGATAATACTACCATTGCCCTTTGCTATGAAACGTGAAATATCAGTTACGGTCGTCACAAATATACTTCATTATTATTATTATTATTATTATTATTATTATTATTATTATTATTATTATTATTATTATTATTATTATTATTATTATTATTATTTTCTAAATCCACGACTAAATATATAAAGAATGTATTAAACATGTCCACCTCAGACTGCAACCAGCTTTCTAAGAAGCAGGGTGCCTCTACAGTACTTTGCCCCAAATAGGGACTGTTGTCAATAATACAATTCCCTGCACGACCAAGTGTTTTGAATGTCCTAGGAGTTTGGACAAGACCTTAAAACGACTTTGCGGAACCAAAATCATAGTTGCTACAACTATTGGTACGACGTCTATTTCCCCCATTTGGTATATTTCGATTTTCAAACACTATTTATGTATTAATATAACATGTAATTTTATTATTATACTACGTATTATTATTAAACTAGTTATTATTATTGCTATTAATAACAATTCCGTCTACCCAACTGTCGCTTTTGCCCCGACCGCGTTGATCCCGCTCTTCCGTCGACCTTGCCGAACCTGTGCGTCCGGACGTCCGTGTCATCCCAGTCACTCCTCGTCTGCCACCTCCGCTGCTGCGACCCGCCTCCGCAGCGAGCCTCCTACAAATGTCCTCTTCACCGCCCCCGCCCCCATCTCAAACGCCCCCATAGCGTCCGACACCGCCTTGGCCCAGCAGTCGGTGTCCGCTGAGACGGGGTCGCTTAGCATGGCTTGTTGCGCACCAGATGGCGCCCTCTCCCCCGCGTAGCACCCTCGGCCCGTCGCCCTAACGCCCGTGCCGCACCCGCTGACGCTCACGAGGTGCTCGTGTAGCGCAAAGCGACGATTACGATGCAGTCAATGCAGCGCCGGGAATACACAATATCCATTTACATATTCATCAATTCTTCATTCAAATACAGGACAAACATTCACAAGTTGCAAATTTGAAAGGTCATTCGGGCCATTCATGTGCAAAAAAATTGAATTCGTGGGTGGGAATGTAGACCCGGCGTTTCCTGAGAAACTTTCAATTGGAAAGTCTGAGTAAATCCTTCGGGAGACAACGAACGTTATAAATCAATTAAACGCCCGAGAGAAGGAGTGAAATTAATTTCGAAAAGTTGTCATGTCTAGAACAGACGGAAAGATTGATATTAAATCGATAGATTAATAAACTTATCCTTGTCGAATGTACATGTAAATGCTTCGAACGTTAAAAATGTCGATTGGAAATCATGGAAAGCAAGGTTATTGGAGCTCTTTTTAATTCTCATGGGAAAATGGTAATTGAATTCGTTGTGTTTATTTTTTATGGTTGTTCAGTCTTAACGTTTCCAAAGGAACTTTGACTTAAATGAGTTTTCCTTTGGCTTTAATTCTATGATCACCCAGCGTTTTTATGTTATTTAATACTATTCTGCAATAAAGAGCTTCTAAAAATATCAGAAATAATAGAGTGAAGAAACAATTTAACCGTGTTAGCAACACTATCGACTAAGACCTTTGTCAGTCACTCTCCACACTATACCGAGTTATTTCACCTTGCACCAAAGAAATTAATCCATGCTACTTGGTGCCACTGATGATGAGAAAAAAATGTTCCCAAAACCTGTCTAAATAATAGTTGAATATTATAAAACATTAAAATTATTGTGATTGATATGTTATATCCTTATTAATAATATTCTTAATTATATGTTTTGGCAGAATAAAAGATAGTAATATTATCTTCTTCAGATGATTTAAGAATACATAATTAACGATATTTCTAAAAGGTTGACAAAGTTACGTAAAAATACTTTAGGGTTTATTCGATATTTCACCAGATTAACAAAATTTTCTCAAGACGTTTTATTTTTTCTTTAAATAGTAGCCTTAGTAGAAAAAACTGCGCTTATAAAAATGATAAAAGTTCGATTTTCATTCGAAAGTTTCATTTTTTTAAACTTTCCCACAACTTCTTGCAGAACATTTTTGTCTTAATGAAATTTATTTGTTAATGTTAACATTTTTCATCATTCTTATATATATTATTTTTACAAATTAGTAGTTTTCGCGTAATTTCGAATCAAATTATGTCAATTTTCAAAAAAATATGTTAAAAATATTTTCACAAAAATTCCTCCACATTTTTTCATTAAACTCTTATCTCGAAAAGAATGCAATGCACTGAAGTATATAGGACAAGTGCTATTTTCATTTAAACTTTATTACATTATAAATTTAGTACATTTATGATATTTCTTCTCAAAGGCAAAAAGAGACGTTGCAAAGAGTGAACAAAATACTGCTTTCCCACCAGAAGACACTGAAAAGGTAAAAATTTTAAAAATGTAAAACTGACTTTAAAATACGAAAGCCCATAAAAAAAAACACATTCGACAGCTACGCGTGGTACCGACAGCATCGCTCGCGCTGCTCGCGTATGCGTGTTAAGTTCTTATTTCTTCTAGTGAATGTATTAGTTACATACGAAGTATCTTTTTAAGTGACATCTCATAAAACTGTGGCTTCGTGTGCCTGCTGCCTTTGCGGACGGCACTAGCCGAAACCACGACCACCGTAAACAACAACATCAACTTAACCTCAACTGCTCATAATGCACAAACGAAATCTTACGCTGGAGCTGCTACTACTGATGTCTTCCCTTCCCGACCAAGAACCAAGCAATCACCATAGAAGGGTTAACACCAAAGGACAATGTGAGTAAACTAACATTATACAAGGAAGTGATATTCGTTTTGTGTCACGTATTGCCAACAACCGGATCTGTGTATTCTTAAGCTCAAAGAAACTTACTGATTATATTACAGATAAACATACGTCTCTCACTATTAATGATATTGAAGTGTCAGACCCATACTTAGTAAACACATCAGAGTTATAATGTCCAATATTTGCCCTGTGATCCCACATGAAAAAAGCTCTCAACCAACTTAATGTTCAAACATCATCCAATATTACTTTTATAAGAGCTGTTATGACTGATCCTAATTTTTCTCATATTTTGAGTTTTAGAAGGCAGGTGTTCATACACCCTGATGAAATTCATAAATTACCTCCATCTATGTTAATCCAATATAAAGGCACATTCTATAGATTATATTTTTCTACTGATAACATCACTTGCTTTAAATGTACATCTGAAGGTCATATTGTTAATGTCCAAATATAGAGAGCAATTCTATCCCAATTATAAATAATGGTTCAGAACGTAATGACAGCACCCCAAAAGAAAATAGCTCCTTGGATCATTCAATAGTACAAACTTCTAACTCACCTAATATAGATTGTAATAGCTTCCCTCCTTTCAACAATATAAGCTGCTCATCAGATTTATCACCCTGCCCTAAGCCCCTGTTGAACAAAGATACAAATTATACAGATCAAATTCAGACATTACCCATGCTTCCTTTCTTAACCGACCCCCTGAGCATCCCTCCTCATAAAAGAAACTTACCAACTGAATCCTCTTCCTTATCTGAATCAACTCGCTCTAATGCTGATAATAAAAATCAAGAAAACAACTTGAAACAACCATAAAAGAAAAAGAAGCAAAACATAAACATAGTTGTATCAGACCAACAAGGCAACAATCCTGGTAAAAATATTAAAGATATGCTCAGTCCAACAAAGCTCTCATTGACAACAATCCAAGTTCTTTTCCCTTAACATACAAACAATTTCAATTATTACTGGAAAATGCCTTGGGCTCAGTTGATCCAATTGCTCTAGTTAAAGATTATTCTAATGGCATTCCAGCGATTATTAGTATGCTCAAGGAAATTTACAAGGTATTAAAAGACAGAAGCCTCAAAGGTAGATTTACTAGACTTATGAAGAAGCTGCTGAAACAGTTACCTGATTCAGACTTGTCTGAGACTGAATCTAGTATGGACAGCACATAATAATCTTTGTATAAAATCTATGTCAGACAGTAATCACTCATATCTTTACCAATAAATTGGAACCAAAATTATGAAAATTGTTCAATGATACCTTAATAGATATCACTGCCGCCTAGAAAATCTACAATTACTGTGCAAAAATATTAATCCGGACATAATGTCTGCAAGAAACCAATTTCAAATTTAATTATTCATCCAGTTTTAGTAATTATCAGTGCTATAATAAAAATAGAACAAACACTGAATTGCATCTGCTGGTGTTGCCATATATGTCAAATCATCCATACTGGCAGAGAATATCCTGATCACGTCAGACTTGTTGGTATAAAAATTACCACACCTATATGTTTACATATATATAATTTATACATTTCCAACAGTAACAATCTCGAATACTCGGAACTTAGTGATATCCTGAAACAACTTCGTAAACCATCACTGATTACAAGTGATTTTAATGGTCATCACGCAGTATGGGGCTAATGTAAGGCTGACTAAAGGGGAATATTGCTAGAAACTTTCGAAGATTCTAATTTGGTTATTATTAAAAATGCACATGGAATGTACTTGAATACCCATATGATAGCGATCATTTTCCGATTATTATTGACATCGACACCCCGAGCTTCAATAGCAATTATTTCCCACCCATTGACAGATTGAACCTTAACAAAGCGATCTGGCCCTAGTTTCGACAAATTATCAGTTCGGACCTGACCAACTTCCGGCTCTAGGATGTTTCTGATATCAATCATGCGGTCCAGGACTTTACTAATATATTCCTGGAAGCTGTTCACCAAGCTATTGAAAATTATCAAATTAAATGCCACTAGAAGACAGTTCCTTGGTGGAACAAGGAATGCTGGGATGCCATTAAAGCAGCAAAACATGCCTTCAATAGGTTTAAAAAGAATAATTCCGAGGATAATAAGATTGCTTATAAGAGAACCAGAGCCCTCGCTAGAAGAATTGTTAAAGAATCTAAAAACCATCATTGAATGCTTATGTTTCATCGACCAATTCACATAACTTGTCTGAGTCTTGGATGAAAATTATGACCATTCATGGCAACAAAACCACGACATTTCCAACGACATTCAATATTTGCAATCTCATAATAGAATCATAAATTACTCTGCCACTATTGCCAAAACTCTAGTTAAGACCTTTCAAAGTAACTCTATCTTGGCCAACTACGATAAAGAGTTTGTGAAATCAAGAAACGGAATTGAAGAATCCTATTTAAACTTTCTATACATACCCCCAGATCGATCCGACATTCTTAATGTACCAATTACAAAACAGGAATTAAACGAAACAATTAATTAATCTAATAACGCAGCACCTGGACCTGATGGAGAATCCAATATCCTTACTAGA
This sequence comes from Teleogryllus occipitalis, assembly GCA_011170035.1. NCBI lineage: Eukaryota > Metazoa > Arthropoda > Insecta > Orthoptera > Gryllidae > Teleogryllus > Teleogryllus occipitalis. Next base: position 11,010 of record BLKR01017042.1, read on the forward strand.
AATCTCCTCGCTGAAGGGACAGAAGTCCTGCTCACAATATATATGTTCTTATGTCAAACGTTTCTTAATACATGGAAAATGGTAACTGTTATCCCCTTTCCTAAACCAGATAAAGGACGGTCTAATCCCATTAATTACCGGCTAATTCCCCAAATTTGAAATCTGTGTGAGATACTTGAAAATATTCTTGACAGAAGATTAAGATAGTATTTATACCGCTACAATATCATTGAGGATTATCAATTTCGTTTAAGACCCGGGTACTCCACATATTCACATCTAGTGGGTGTAGACACCTACGTTACCGAAGCCATTCATGACAGACAACATGTCATTGTTGTGAATCTAGATGTTCAAAAGGCTTATGACGTGATCTGGATACCCCGAATGATATGGGTTCTTAAAAAAGAATTGTATCGATGGCAATATTCATTAATTCATCAAGAACTTCACAAGTAATCGATGTATTCAGGTCCGAGTCAACAATCAGTTGTCAGATACAGTCATGCTAGAAAATGGGTTCCCGCAAGGTTCTACTCTAAGTGTAGCTCTATTCTTAATAGCAATTATCGATGCTGGACAAGGAATTAAATCACCCACGATCATCCGTAAGTATGCAGATGACATGATCATTCTCAGTAAAGGAAAGGAACTTCCCTCTACTCAGGTCATTACTTAAAAAGCTTTGAACTCAATCCATAGCTGATCATTAACTTCAGGATTTATTATCTGTCCAACTAAATCTGAATGCGTACTGATATCTAGACGCAAGGTATCGTGGGATTTACATCTGCAAGTGGGCAGTGTAGCAATAAGAAAAGTTTTTCAAAGGTAATTCCACGAGTGATTTGGAAATTGTCGATAAATCCCCGATTCGCGAAGCGAGGAGGGGATTTATATACAATTTCCAAACCACGAGTGAAATTTACGAAGACTATTTCACGAATGAAATTTCATAAATATAATGTACTATTAATAATTAACATTGTTTTATTAAAATATTTTTACATCGAACAGAAATATATACATAAGGGCAATTATAAACAACAAAATAAACATAAGACAAACTAAGAGCGAAATTACTTGAAAACACAGTTATTGAATACACAATCTTTAAAGTTTAAATTCGAAGGAAACGTGTTTTGTTCGCTTATTTTTAAGGAAGATGTTGAATTTGAAGCGCTACTATGTCTTAATTTATTAATAATTGAAGAAAGGTGTTCCTCATTCATTTGGAGATATGTCTTGAGTGACGATTACATAACCTCTATCTGTAGACAAAACAAAGCGCAAAATTTATCACCCCCTGGGAGGTGATAATCAATAACTGATAAATATGCATGGTAAAGTCGTCTCTAATTGGCTGGCAGGGTCCCAGTTCTTGCAAGCTTTTGGCTGAAATTTCAGGAGTGGAATAGTCAACAAAAATTCTTGGTCTTATGCTACATAACAGTTGCGGCTCGTGGTTTTCTAAATGGGGGAAGGCTTCAAATGCATTACATTACATTGCATTACATTTCTATACATAATCTCTTTCGATCACGAAGATCACAGTCCTGTATGCTTCGCGCTTAGCGCTCCTACCGCATATTAGGAAAACTAGTCACAATGCTACTCGCTGAGCTGCATAGTAACGCAATCTGGTGAGCACACCCTTCTTCAGACCCTCCGCCCCACCCTGGAAGGCTGCCTGGCCGCAGCCTTCGTCCTCCGGTAAGCCTGTGCAGTGAATGCAAGACGTCACGCCTCGTTTTACACAGGCCTTTTGGCGGAATGAAGTGGGAGTCTTAACGTTTTTCTCGTCCTTGTCAACAGTTTTAAATGCATTACGGACGGCCGTTAATGAACTGACAAAAAAAATTGATATGATTGTTATATAATACAACTCAAAAATCCATTATTCATAAATAAATAATTTATAAATATATTTTTAAATTTCTTTTACGGAACGATTTCTATAGGAGAGGCTCCGGCTTACAGCCTTTAATGACGAGCCGCGCCTGCTGTATAACAAAGCTAACAAACAACTACTCAAGAAATTGGTCCCAATACGTAACACTGGACTCAGGTTATGTACCGGTTGTTTTCAGACCACGCCAACCGGTAGCACCCTTATAGAAGATTCGGAACCTAACCTTCAATTTCGTAGGGATTACTTGACCATCAAATATCTAAGCAAAGCCTCGTCATCCAAGAAACAATATAATTCTTAATGATATTAACCTATTAATTAAAGCTCATACTAGCCACCTGAAATCATATCCAAAACGTTCTACGAAAATACCATATATATATATATATATATATATATATATATATATATATATATATATATATATATACACACGCGCGCGCGCGCGTTTGACAGTGGGAACACGTAGAACTCCTAAATATCCACAATGGGTCACATCGAATCTAACTCTTGATAACTTTCCAATGGATTATCCCAACTCCAACCTGGCAGCTTCTGATGCGGACCTCGTTCTGTAAGAAATATTTAACAAATATTAAGATCATCACATTATACATATCCAAGACACATCGGAAATGGATAGACTGGTTTCATTCATCCAATCTCCTTTGCAGACCTTCCATAGTAAGTTCAACATCTTTAGCAGCAAGAAAAGTGCCCACAATTATGCGTTCTTACCGGCGATTGACCTCGAAAAATCCAACAATAACAAGAAATCCATTATTCTATCCACATACATACCAAATGGTATTGAAGTTCCTCCGAATTATCATATGCCATTAATACACACCAAACTCTTTGAAGTCTGCAAAGAGACCACTGATCCATGTATTACGTCGGTGGTCATTCACATTACCAGCGAAATAGAAGACAGATCCCCGATCAGCAACTCCACACCACCGACGTTAATAATTGATCTACAGGAGAAGACAAATGATAAAATGTCGTATTCAACTGAGGACTATATCAAGCACGTTGATCAAATAATGAAGAAGAGAGGGTCAACTCTATGGACCGATTCTAAAACTAGTAAAATCCACAAGGAAATCAGGGAATTCTTTTCTCTTAAAACCTTTGCAAAGTTTTCTCGTCGAAAACAGGTGATTCTTTCGCGTATTCGATCAGGACATACTAAATTCTCTCATAGTTATGTACTAAATGAAAAACCAATCCCATTGTGCGATTGTTGCAATAAAGTTCTGAATACTGACCCCATCCTCAAGGAATGCCTCAAATATAATTCCATAAGAGCCAAATATTTTGACGCTAAACATTTAAACTCCATTTTAACAAACTACCTTTTCCAACTTAACTCAAGGTAATAAACTCCTGAAAAAATAGGCATTCTAGATTTAATTTAACATGTATATATTGTTATGTGTTTTCTGTCCTTATATACACACATTTATTCGATTTTATTCTGTGTCTCTGTAATATACCTTTGTAATAATATTTCAAAATACTTTTGTGTTTATTAATTGTTGCTTTCACGAGTAATAATGTTAGAAGGTTTCAAAAATGTATCTCTATATGTAAGATCATAATTAAGTTCAATAAGCATTGTAATATTTCTGTAACTAATGGAGTCGCTCATAACCTCTGCTGTTGATGCAACTTAAACGAAAAAAGAAAAAGAAAAAACAAATAATTTTGAAGATACATTTATTTTTTAGATCCATCAATTACTTTACTGGATAAAAAAAGTTGCTACCCAATATCATTGCTGAAACGAAAGACTAAATGTAATATCAATGTTTTTAGTTTTTTAGTCGCCTCATCAATGTTGTTACTAAGGGGTATTTCTGTTATTTAATACAACCTTTTAATAAATCAATAAAAATGCAACAGTATTATTGACATTCGTCTAATGTAGTAACAATTCAAAAAAAAGTGACCATTAATATGCATCCAAGTGTTCAATTTTATTTGCTACTTTTAACTGCGTTTTTATATTTCAGTCTTATTAACATTTTTAAATGATTTTTTATTAAAACTGACAAAACAATTAATCATAAATGCTAGTAATACTAATCGTATTCTACTAGTTGGTCTTCTTCAAAGATTCCGAGATTAGACAATATTTATTTTAAAAGAGAAAACACCCAAACTCTGATCTGTGTGTTACATTAAAATAAATGCTTTGCATCGCGCGTTACAAGCCGCAAGTGAAGATGTTAATATTGCTAAGCATTTATTGATAACGAATACGCAACGTATATAATATGCAAGCAATGAAATCACTCAGAATATCACATCCAACTTAATTTTATGTTGATTTCTATATTCTGTCCGTTCCTAGCCATACTTTCTTGGAAATAGTAGTACTCATAAAAGCTAAACACCAAAAACTGTAAGAGAATATTTTTTTAAAAAATCCTCATTTCTTAAATTATTGTTTTACAAAATAACAGGATTTTAAGGGCGTACGCCGCACAGTTTTGGAGCTGTGCACGATAACGTGTGTTTCAGTTATTGTAGATTGGATATGCACCCGTTGATTTGTTCATTCCTTCATCTAGAGAATTATAAAATTTTCGTTGAAATTTGTTTTATGCACCCCGAGGAGGGTAATTTTCTGCTCAGCAGTAGCACATTTACGGGGCGACAGCCACATTAAGTATTGTTCAGAAAAAGTATAGTCGCAAAGTTTTGCAACGTGGAACGACGCCTACACTGCGAACAGCTTGTACTGTTTTGTACGAAACGAACAGCGTACACGCATTATGATTGTGTACGCAAGCTTGGCAAATGCAGAATGCATGTTTTCAATCAGAGCCTACATACATTGTTCGGAGAGGTTCACGGTTGTTTGATGGTGCGAAATTCGCTCACCAGCTTGCACCGAAATCCGAGACTCATCACAACGAAACGTAGCCGCTGGAAGTATAAAGCATACTTAACATGTTAAGAGCTGTTTGCTGTCACGTGATGAAATGCCTATAATCTCATTCTACACGCTGTGGCGAGCACATATTTAAAAAAAATCATAAAAAATGTACTCGCGCAACAGAGTGCCATAATATGGTGAACAAACACAAGTGCTGAAGCGTCATAAAAGGAAATTAACATTCGTAAAAAATCACGCTCGTTTGAACGTCATATTGAGGGAATATTCAACCTTGCTCTTAGTATTATAAAAAATTAAACATCGAATATGAAATGAACACACTGCTTCTTTTTCCTCCATTTTTGTTTCCCGTTTCGTAGTCATCATTTCTCATCGAGAGGGTAGAACGCATTTATTCATTATTCCCTTAAAATCAACGAGTAGTGTTTAGTTAGCGGAAAACTGTTCTGAAGCTCCACGAGGCTGCTTGTTTTGTAAAGAAGAAATCGGTCGAATCACGACTAAATTTAGTAATTTCATGGAAGTTTTCGAGAAACACATTTTGTCGATATATTACATCTCTCTTCTTAACAGAAAATCTGTTGTTTCA
>BLKR01017043.1:0-16414 GCA_011170035.1 Teleogryllus occipitalis
CATCGTGAAACATCTCCTGACATTCTCCACTGCCTGATCCATCGAGTCGCGGTACTTGTGGGAATGCCGTATCGTCTGCCTGCTTCAGAGGCGGAACAGCCCCCCGCTTCAACGAGGGCAACCACGCGCTCTCGAACGTACTGTTCCTCGTGCGGCATGGCTTGAGAATGAATAAGTCGGCCTCCGTTTTCTTCCGTTGTATGACGGCGTGACACGTCAAGCCACACGATTGGTTGTATTCGTTTCACTCTGTCGAAAACATTTAGAAGAGAAATACGCAATAAACCTCTTCTAGTTTTATGCACGAACAAATTCTGTAAGAAATTATTCAGCACTGAAAGTTGTAAATAAACTTCTTAATTTAAAGAATTATTAAGAAATAATGTAAAAATAATCTTATAATATTATAATTGAAGGAGCAAATAGATCTAATTAACAAAATTTATGAAATTTATTTTTCTCTATTTTTTATTTTGTTCGTTACCGAAATTTAAATTTGGTCTGATATCTTTAATTTTCATCAAAACATTCAGAGAAACTAAGCAATTAATGTTGCCAACAATATTTAAACAAAGAGGAAAGCTTGAAAATATTTCCTTTCAACTTATATCTAAAGAAAAACATAATTGCAAAATCATTAAATAGCAATGACAATCTTAATATTATCCATGTAGTATTGTATTTAGATATCTAAAAGTCTAAAGATCGCAATTACATAGAAATGAAGAGCACGTATTTGATCCATTCTCATAATATTTCATCTCCAGTTCAATGAAGAATTGGTATTTGATAACTAATTCTGAAGTTAGTTATACAATCTTCATTAATTTACGAAAATGTGTAATACAATTATTGAAAGAATAAGAACATATTAATTATATGAAAAAATCTGCCTTTGTTTAGTATCATCAAATTTTGTAAACACTTTAATTCCCAAATCAATTTTCTCAAAAATGGCTCAAAATTTTTTCTTTAAATTTTTGGTAGGGATAGTACCAAATGCACCCTACTCGATGACATAAATGCCATATTGCTCTATTCTTTTGTTTTTTCCAATTTTTCAAAAATGAAATTTTTTTTGACTTGCCTCTCACCTCAGTAATATTTACATTAGCTGCGATTTCTTCTCATTATTAGATATATACTTACATGTGCTTCAAATAATGTCAAATATAGTTTTTCAAAAACTCAACAGTTTTCTGTAAAAATGAGCTCAAAATTCCACATTATAAGAAACGCTCAAACGCTATTTTCTCGAAAAAAGCTCCAATTTTTTTCTTGAAATTTTTGCAATTGATAGTGCTAGTTAAACTGTTTAATATAGCGTAAAGTTTTTTTCAGTGTATTTATTTGTTGTTTTTTTTTCAAAATTACAAAATGTCATTTTTTTAAATACCTCTCACACCGTTAATATAGACATTTCCATCGAGTTGTATACATTATTAAATTTACGAGTATAAGTACTTAAAGTCACTTCCAACGAACTTTTCTGAAAACTCAATAGATTCCTGTAAAAAAGAGCTTAAAATGTTTCATTTACGGAAATACTTCAACGCCATTTTCTTAAAAACGAATCAAAATGTTTGAATGAATATTGATATTTAGGACAAGCTTTTATCCTTCTTTAATAGTCTTGAAATAATATTTCCGTTCTAATATTTGGAAACCGAAAAGTTGGGAATATTTCGAAAAAATAATATTGCTCTACAATAGATGGCCGCTGGCCAGAGAAAAGAGCAAGACATTAAAGCCAGAGCACACCAAGGAAATTAGAAAACTTTACTACAAGAAAGTCTGTGCCTTCCTGTAGCACCTCTAGTTTAACATTGTCCTCCTGTCCTCCCTCCTTTCTTAAAATTACATGGAATGTCCTCTTTTTTTTGTTCTGTTAAATTGAAAATAATACTGGCATAATTTCAAAGTATTAAATTAATTCAAGGGATTTAATGTCTTGAATATCTAGAGTTTCACTCAAATAAATGGCTTCCGTAATAGATCATTAGGCTTATTGTGATATAAGGATTATTTATGCTTATTGTTTGATGGATAACGAAAGTGGGTGCGAGGACCAATTTATGCCGTTGGAAGCTTTCATTTTTAATGACGTCAAGTCTAATGTGATTTTCAAAGACTAATTTGGTTTGGAATTGTTGAGTACTTAGTTTATACATCGTGGACTATAAAAAATGTAAAATGCCCTCCTTTTCATTGAAATGTCCTCATTTTTTTGGGTAAAATGTCCTGCGCTGGGAAAACAAATTTCTGCTAACTCTGTAAAATAGTAACAATAACAAATACGCATTTTGCCAAACGTCCGGGCTCTACTGATTACACAACGTGTTAGAGGAAGTAATTTGCTGTATTCGCGTATACGAAGACGTTTTATCCTCTTTTTCCTTACCACGACCTGTTAATAAGAGTTTTCAGTATAAAATCCGTCGGCACACGGTTACAACACTTTCTCTTGTCACGAAGTATGATAAAGTAAAAATGTGTCACAGGCGCCAATAGTTAGTAGCTGGGATGAGGATGGGGAAAACGGAAAATCTAACTCACTAAATGTATTAAGAGACTAACAAGTACGAAAATGTCTGTGTGATTTTTGAAGCAACAGTAGGTAAGTTAACCTTTGAATCTGAGAGAGAGGAAAGCAAAATACTCATAACAAGAAAAGCTGGAGCAATACCGAATTGCTGTGAGCTATAAACTGCTAGTTATTTCTAAAAAGCAGTATTTTCCGCCTCTGAAACAGACAGGTCTCCCTTCCACTAATGAGATAACTAGCTCTTGTAAGACTTGGCTTTTGTATAATGAATAGGAAGTAGTTCAGTTTCCTTAGCGGTGAGTGAAAATATTGATTTTTCTTATCTTATCTGGTGGCAACGCTGTATGGTCTTATCTCATTTTACTTGGAGTCGAAAGTACTTCCAAAGACAATTGACAGGTTGGAAGTAGCTTCAGGAATATGGGGGAAAATCGATAATCTCTCTCAACAAAGATGATTTTATTCAACTCTTTTCTGAACTATAATATCCTAGAAAACAGAAAGACGACATTAATATAGTCGCCTTGAGTATGACTAAAAGCAGTAAGTTTTTGTGTTAATTTTGGTCGAAATATTTTTTTGAAATAAAAAAATCACTGTTAATTTTGTATTCAAAATTTGTATTATATTTGTTGTGTTTAAAAAAATTGAAAACACAAAATATATTTATACCTACTGATCTATCTACATACGTAATTAGCACCTATAGCTTACACCATAGCAACCAATGTTCAGGAACATTTCTACATTCAAAACTCTTTTTCGACAAATTTAATTTTAAAACTTATTTAATTTTAATTTAAAGCTATGAAATTTCAATTTACAATCTAAGTCTTCATGGGAATGAAGACAAGGGATTCCAGAAATATTTATCAGACCAACTTTCTGGAAACCGTATTAACTTCAAAGTAGACATTGCAAATACGTCTTGACACATTAAGAATAATTGTAACTGTGGCATCAACTGTTCCATCATCTTTATTCACATTATCTATGAAAAGCGCTTGTGAATCAGTACATGCATTTACTATTTTGTTTTTTTCTAAGTAAAGGAGAAAAGTAGTATAGTAAGAATAAAACTCGTATCAAGGCAGGCAGGAGAAGTCCAGACGGGATTTACTGAATTACATACAGATACAATAAAAAGCATGATATTTCTTCGTTATACAGCTAGAATTCTGAGATATTTCTTGCTAAAAGACTTTCTTTCCGAGGTACTACGTATATCTTCGAGGTATCCGAAGCATTAAGATCGCAATTTCATAGTAAATTTTGTGCTCTAGGACAATTTAGTTCGTGTAAAAATGAAAATAACTGTACGATGTTTTAAAATACTTGTTATTTCCGATTTAAAATCGTATTCTTTTGATCTCAATGCTGCGCATCTATTACGATTTTTTTTAGAATTCCGTGTTCTCTTTCGCTAATTTTGCCCGTTTCAAGCATAACGTTGAGTAGACAAATGTAGAATTTTGTAAATTGGTGGATTTTTTGGTAATAGATTGGATAAAAACGCAGACAGGGAATCGAACCCATTACTCCCCGAATAATGGTATATCACTTTGACACAGAGCCACCCATTCCCTATTTTAAAGTTTATTTTATAAAAACACATTTTATATTAAAGGAACTTGAAAGCAATATTATTTACAAGAGTAGTACTAATGGCACAGACTTTCTCGTACTAGTTAATTTTCTGATTTCTTTGCTGTAACCTAGTTTTTGTCTTGACACACACTTCTGCCAGCTGCCATCTATCGCCGTTCAATGTCCTTTTTAAAAAAATTTTGTCAACTTTTCGGTTTCCTAATTGTACAATCTAAATATTACATTAAGACATAAAGAAGAATAAAACTTTGTCCTAGTAGTAATTCATTCAAAAATTTAGAGCCGTTTAAGCGTTTCAGTAAATGCAAAATTTTGAAGCTCGTTTTCACAAAAAAAAATTGAATTTTCAAAAAACTTCTTTTGAAGCACTTTAACTCGCACGTTCAATAATGTTTAGAATTACTGAGGACCTAGATTCGAGTCCCGACTGTAGGAAGATTTTCGACACTAGCTTGTCAGCTAAGTCGAATTCTGTCGCTGCCTAGAGGAGAATACTAAGAGTGCTCTGGTCGGTTGTTTTCCGTGGTTTCTCCGATCAACACCAGGCGAATGCCGGAGCAGTTCCCTAACAAACGAACCACGCACAGCGCGCGATCGTACCTTCGTATTCCGTGTATTATCTTCACCCCTTACACGGACTTACAAGCACTACTCTACCATGCATGCCGGGAGACCGGTGGGGATCTTCGACATTCTTCCAGCTTCCTCTGGCTGGGGCGTTGCCACGCTGATGCGAGATACCTGGTTGAAGCTCACTAGCTAGCCCCGTTAGCTGGAAGCCCCGCTAACCCACGGAAAGTCCGCACCGGATCTCGCCATCCAGTGGGAGAAGATCAGATGAATAAAACATGCACTACAATTAGTGGACAAATGATTTTAGTAGTTGACGCACCCGAAATTACTACCAACCAACCAAGATATTGCTGAAAATGTGCATATTAACGACCATTTACATTTATGTAATTTATGTAATTTTTGAAAAAACAAAAGTATACGCCAAAATGAACGTTAGATCAGATTAAACAATGCAATCAGCACTATCCGTTGGTAAAATTTGAACAAAAAATTTGAAGTAATTTTTGAGAAAATGGCATTTGAGCATTACTCAAAATGCTGTTTGACCTCGTTTTCACAGAAAACTGTTGAGCTTTCGAGGAATTTTATGACATTATTTAAAGCACATGTACTCATAATTATAATGTAAACAAATTGTGGCTAATGTAAATATTAACGAAGTAACAAACAAGTCATAAACTTTACATTTTTGTAATTTTTGAAAATAAAAGGATAGAGCAATATGGCGTTTATGCCATCTTATAGGGTACATTTAGCACTATCCCTTCAAGAGTTTAAAGATAACAAGTGCCCCCCAAAATTATACTATTCGAATGAAATTCGACTCGCAACGAGTTAGGTTGAGCATTTTCATCAAAATGTCGAAAAATATTTTGGATAATTACTTCCTCTTTACTACGTAGCAAGCCGTTATTGATCCCGATGTTCAGTCAAATAGTAGAGAACGGGGGTTCCTGATCGTTTAATGGCAGAACGACAAAAAGGTCCTTTTTATTTCGTATCCGTACATTGTTTCGACATTAGTTTCGAAATCGACACATTAGTTTTTATAAAAACGACAAAATTGTTCCGATTTTTCTTTTAAGAAAATAACCAAAGAACTTTTACTCATTCGAATACGTATTAGAGAAATCCAGTGTTATATTAAAACTTGAAAGTCACATTTAAAAAAATGAGAGTAGTTTTTTGAAAACACTTCGGCTTACAGTGTATTTATTTATTTGCCTGTTATGTTAATTAGACAAGAGGCTTATGTTATAGATCTGTTTACACGAAATATTAGAAAAATTGAATACTTGCATGTTGAAAATTTTAAATTTTGTAACGAAAATGAAACTTTTACTACGACTTTAACGACTCTTTGCACAGGTTGCGATAATTCAGTTTCATCATTTCACATGCCTCTACTACGTCGTTGACCGAAAGAGACCAGAGTTCAAGACCCGACAGTGAGAGATGTTAGAGTCTAGTTACATATCTTGGTCAAATTTAGCTAGTGATTCGAGGAGAATTCCGGCTGCCGCCTGCTCTTATCCGGCAGTTTCCTCTGTTTTTTCCGACAAATACCAGAAAAATCCACCAATTGTTTGCGCAGCATTACACAACTGTCTCTATACTACGTATACACGTATATACGCCGTATATACGTATGTATACGAGAAAGTAAAAATGCCGAAACAATACCTTAACAAATGGACTACGGACAGCGGATCATTCCTGCCTCAATTATTCTCTCTCTCTCCCTCTCTCTCTCTCTCTCTCTCTCTCTCTCTCTCTCTCTCTCACACACACACACACACACACACACACAATCACACCAATCACACCAATCACACACACACACGCTCTGACATGCCCAACTCTACCACACACGACTTGAGACCAGATTGGAGCATAGTTCATGGCGCGGTTGCAGCGTTACCGCGCTTGGAAAGATATCTGGAAGTGAAACACTGTAAGCCGGAGTGTAGGTGGACGGCGGATCAACAGTTTAAACGAGGGAAGAATTCCACCACCTCCCAAGGAGTAAAATGCACAACACTGACAGTACTAATGAACATTGTAGTTAGCGCGCCCGGAAACACTAAACAGTCTCTCAATGGCAATTTACTGTATTCCATACAAGAATACAAAAAAATGAATATTTTTTCAAGATTGTTTGATTAACTCAATAGGAAGTTCATAATCTACAACAAAATAAAATACGGATTAAAGTTTTATTTAGCGTCTTATGAACATTGCCAGTAAAATACTTTTTTAAAAAAATCTTGCAGTTTAAACCTCCCAGCAATTCGCTGTTGCTTCAGCTTTCCTTGTTATGTATATTCTTTTTTCAAAAATAGAACAATAAAACCTTAAAAGAATGGCGCAGATGTCATTTTCGTCAAAGTCTCAGAATTTTCAAAAATTTCAAAGTTCCATTTTTAAGTGGTGGTGATATCTTACTTTTCTCTGTTTCGTTGATTAATATAATTTTGGTATAATTGACAACCCTTGTAATTTGCTGGCTGGTTTCGTGAACTCAGCATGCATGTAGCCGGCTGTGATTTATCCATTCGACATTCATTTGTTAAATACTCAAAGCCGCATTTTACGCATCTACGCGTTGCTTTACAGTAGTTTGACCGTATTTTGGGCACCGATGGCATTGAACTGGTGTTTTCTTTTTATATTGTGGTTCAAATTTTATGCTTGCATTCAAAAGTTTGTCAATTTTGTAAATTTCTTTGTTGTTTTTGTGTGGTTCTAACTCCATAATGTGAAGGTGGAAAAAAAGGTGGTCTAAAATATTCTTGGTTACCCGATATCGCACTTTCTGTATGTTACGAACAAGGAGGCCCTGAGATTTACGTTCATCTTTGACTTCTTCTTTGTTCACAGACAGTGAATATAACGAAGTACTACACGGAATGCTCTGTTTTATTTTGTTTGATATATGTGGTATTCCATATCTTTTTCATGCAGTACTTTATGTTTCTGTATTCTTCAGTACTGTGTATGGTTTTATTTTTAATTAGTCTCTATGCATTTGATTTATGAACTCCTTTACATACATGTGTTAGTTTAGAGATTCTATTAACTTCGGTATATTAATAACATTTGCACAAATATTGATAATATACTGATATTTGTCGCATTTTGCGTTTAGTTTTCATAGCGTCATAAGTCCCAAAATATCCAAACATTCATTTCAAATTCAATAAAACTCTACAATTCCGTTGCTAATAATATAATTTGAAATGATTTTCTACAAACGATTAAAAGGAGATATGAACATGCCCCTGGCCGAAGGAACTAAAGTAAATGACTGACTACAATAAAAACATATTTCAAAGAGCATTGTATTAAGCGCCCAAAGCCCCCAAAAGGGCTTGGAGACGCGTTAGGAAGGCGCAACAAATTTTAAAAAATACTTAATCATTCTAAGAATTGTTAATATTAGTTCAAATGGTAGTGTATGGTGTTTGCTTTTCAGAGACACGGGCGCATTTGAAGAACATAATAAATTAAAGAATTTGTGAATGTTATGACTATTATAGGGTAGCGGGTTCTTAGTTGAAACGACTGATTCTTTTATATGCTCGGAGAATTTGTGCGACCTCAGAAGATGACCTTCTTGGCATTTACGTATTTAGGGAACGATTGTAAGAACTCAAGTTTCCATGCTTTTGACTCGATAAGCAATGACCTCAATCGACTTGCATTCTGAAAGTTGTTTCAAATAGCATTGTGGTGACAGGGTCGGATAGAAAAAGAGTGCCGCTAAATGCACGTTGCGTTTGCAAAACGACTTGAAGGGTAGATTTGTGAGGGAACTGCGAAAAGATTGACTCTCAAACAAATGTGACTTGTCATGACGAACTAATATCTTATAAACAATTACATACTCGTATCTCGATAATGAAAGGAGATACCGCCGATCGGATTGTGGAATTTTGCATTTCGTTTAAAGACAGTTTAGAGAAAACAATAAAAAATTTGCAATATTTGCAAATTTATAAACAATTTTCAATTTTTGCAATTCTGAAGTCGGAAGAGTTGCCTGATGTCCCAGAACCGAAAACTACGAATTAACAATTTTTCAACAATTAAACATTTTATAAACAATTTCTAAACGTGTGCTGTACGGACCGGGAGGGCCCTCAATTTGTCTCCGAGGTGAATATTGCAAAATAACAATTTTGACAAGAAACGCTAAATTATTACTAAATACCTAGTTTAATTGTTGCAAAAATGTTAAATTTGGTAAACCCGGATACTTAAACACTGTTACTTTGGCAAAACTTCCCACCCCCAAACATTTTCCCGATCCTGGAGCCGCCTTCGCACACTTCATTTCTTCGACTCGGATTCGTAATATTCGTTCATATACTTAAGTTGTTTTGCATTAAAATTAATTCAATTGATTTTTCGCAAGTAAATCTGGATTATGTGAAAAATGTAATTAAACATTTTTCAAATCCACTAATTCTATTGCATGTGCTGAATACATTTATGTCGTAATGTATAATATTATCTTTATTGATGTATTTCATGTAGGCCATCGAATGGCTTGCACTAGGACGCAATGCGATCATTCCCGCCCCCTTGTGCCTTCTGCGCCAATACTCTCAACCCTTACGATAAACACGCCTATGATACGGAACGTTCATGCTAGATATCATGATTGGGCGAAATCCGGCCTATCAGCTTCTCACTCGTTGGCAGTTGGTTGAGATTGTTCTTTTGTAATAGTTAACTATGAAAGAAGCAGATGGCGTTGTTCTCCGTACAGTGCTGCCAGAATGTGCAGAAGTACTGGGACTTCAGAAATTGGCTTTACCCATTTTACGTGACGACGACGGTACAATTTTGTAAATTACGACATAAGAAATACAACTCGTGATCAGGGATAGGAGGTGCTGTTCTCATTGCTGATATGGGGGAAATGGGGTCTCGGGGAAGGAGGAGAAATGGAGTCTCGTCCAGTGAAAGGGATTGGCACTTGGGCGATTGCTGCGGACGCACGCGGGTTTTGGCCCCAAATCTAGCAATTGAGCAGCCCTGTTTTCAATTGTACAACCGTCGCCTTCATTAACGTATTATACATAGAGGGGGTTCACTTCTACGAATCTACTCTGGACCTTTACCCCTGACTCATTGGGGCATTCCATACAACATTGACACTTCCATTAAATTATCTTTGTCTTTTCAGTTGTGTAAAATTCCAGGGAAATTTCGTCACCTACAATACGTTGCACATAATTTGACTTTCTTAGGGTGAAAATTTGAAGAATTCCACACTTTGCTCTACTTATGAATGCGTAGTGTAGAGATACAAAGCGCGTTTTTGAAAAAAGGCGTCTCTTTGACGATCATAAATTACAGTCACTGTACAATAAAACACAGTTTAAAACAAAATATCTCCTGTTATTTAGAGGAAGGTTCGGAAAAAATACAGGGATCTTAATGAATAACACAGTGTCGGAGAAAAGACTACTTCTATTCCATGCACCTTGTGTAGGGAAAGACGCTAGCAGAAGAAGGGCAAAGGAGAGATCGGGCAGAAAGGGCAACATCTCCACAAGATCAGGGAGTTGGCGGTGAGGTTGCACGCGTCTTGCGAATGTTGCGAATTCCCCTGAAAGGATCCCAGCGCCACGCCCCCTTCCCCTCCGCTCCGCCACTGCGCTTTGCAGCGATTCGGCCAGCGCCTCTTGCCGCGTCCTAATCGCGCGCGCTTCATCCCGTGCAATTAATCCCCATTAACAGTTTCGCAGGCGGCGTGCGTAGGCGGTGGATCGCAGGCAGGTCGACCCGCGGCGGGGGCGGGGCGGGCGGGCGGCGGTGGGTTGGGCGCGGGGCTTCCTACGTCTTCATTGGGGCCGCGGAATGAGGGCGTTTGTATGCCGGCGCCCGGCGCGCCCGACCGCAGCTGCGACGGCGGAGTTCGGATTCTGCCTCAGCAGCAACGGCCGCCGCCGGGCTGGCGGTTGTGTTGGGGAAGGGGGAGAACGGGGTGAGGGAGACGGCAATGGGGAGGTGAAACTCAGGAATCAGAAGGCGTGGTGGTGGCGGGATGGAGACCGGGACGGTGACGGTGGAGAGACAGTAGTGATGGTGTCGGAATGGCAGCAAAGAAGATGCCGTGGTGCAAGGCAGGAGCCTGCTGTGGGCCTGCCTCAGGTGGACTCAAGGCAGTGGTGCTGATGGTAGCTGTGGTGGTGATAGTGGCGACGGTGGTGATGTGGTGGTGGTGGTGACTACGGTGGTGATTACGGTGACGAAGCTGGAGGTAGTGATAATGGTGATGGGGGCAGTGATGATGGTGGAGGTGTTGGCAGTGGCGGAGGCGGTAGTGATGGTGGGGATGGTGACACTGGTCGCGTTACAGGTAGCTGTGACAGCAGTGAATACGGTGATGCCGTTGAGAGCGGCGACGCAGGTGCCGATGTCACAGCTGGTGATGATGGTTGCTGTCGTTGGGGATGGTACTGTTGCTTGTCAGAGGCAATGACGATAATGATGATAATGATGATGATGATGATGATGATGATGATGATGATCATGATGATGATGATAGCAGGAAGGGCTGTGGTACGGGTGGTGGAAATGGGGGCGGTGAGAGGACATCGAGGGGATCTAAGGCTTTATGAATGGGGATGGGGGATTGAGCTGGGTGTGGTGTCGAGGGCGTTGGAGTCAAGAAGAAAAGCAGGTCATGCGGCAGAGGCCGGAACGTCGAAACATCCACGGTGGTCGCAGTAGCGGTCACGGTTGTGGCAGCGCGATGGAGTCAGTTGCATTTCGGCTGTGGACTGAGTCTATTTGTGATGGTCCTTGGTTCGATTTCCAAAATATTGATGACTGATTTGTAGATAATAATAGCTGTGCTGCTCGCGGTGGTAGTGGTAATAACAACAATATTCGTAGCTATGACAGACGATAAAAGTCCTTCAGATGATCAAATAGAACACAGAAACATGATTACCAGAAACAGCTAAGTTTGAGCAAACATTATCTATTAATATTAATTAAAATGCATGTTTAAGTTTTTATATTTGCAACCCATGAATTAAAATACAGTGTTTGGATTGTGTCTACATAGAATATCTGGATCTAAGAATCTTAAGAGGAATGAGTATTTTTTGGATGTGCATTATATATTATTTGTATTATAAATATATGAATAAAATATTGTAAAATAGCTAGTAGTAAAAATCTACAAGACAGCGATTATCAGCCTCAAAGTTACTTTTGTGTTAAAAATATAAATATACAAACCCCCTGAAAGGCAGAGTTGCCGAACATGAAGAAAATAAAGTTAAAGAAACCAAAATTATCTATGAAATGGTGCACACATTCTACTTCTCTCCTGTGCGCCACACACAGTTTTACTGTTATTTGACGAAAATAAATCAAATCAAATTAAATTAAAATTCATCTGTACACAGTGTGCAGAAAGTATGTTACTGCAAAATATAACGGGGCGTGAGATATTAAAGAGAACTCCTATGAGAGATTATGGTAGTAATTAAAACAGAAAAAGAAGTAATAACAGATAAAAAGTAAGAGTATTTTATTTTTGAAAAATATAAAAATAAGTATAGTAAAATAAGTAATGGTAATAAAATAAGTATAAAAAAATAAGTATTGGTTTGAGCAAACATTATCTATTAATATTAATGGCTTCATGAATGGGGATGGCGATTACGGCAGGCGGCGTGATGGTTTATATATGGTTTATATATGTTTATATATAATATGTTGACGAAGATGACCTCACCACGTCAGAATTCCCACAATTAATGATACTTCATATGAACACACCCTATGTTACAAAGTGAACTAATACGGGTTCAAAATGTTTGCACACGAAGTAAAGTATCCTCTCTCGTTCGCCGAAATCTTCGCTGAACCTGTATTTCAGGAAAGGCTACATCAAGCTCGCCGCGGAATACAGAGTGGAACGAAGTGCGCGGCAAGTGGGCGAAGTCTGCGGATACCGACTCCCAGCCGGCAGCCGGCGCGGCGCGGCGTTAGAGAATGGCGGTCTGAGGGTGAAAGGGACCGAATTGGCGCAGTTTGCGGTATATTGCGCCTTGAGACAAAGCCGCCTCCTATCCCATTATCGTGCTGTTGCCCTGAGGAAGTCTTAAGTGCCGGCGGCGGCACGTAGCTACTCCGGTTACTGCGGAAACTTCGCTCTAACTCGCCGCTGCCAGTTTCACAGGAGCCTCTCCCGGCCGGCTGGATGGAAAAAGCGTATGAAGTTCCCGACCAGCGATTTAAAATAATTTGTTGAAAAAAAGGACACTAGTTTTGTACAGTACGTGGGAAAATATTTGAATTCATCTTTAAAGAGAGGTATTTCTGAGGAAGTTCATCAGCAGCGATAACTTAAGAAGATTTACTTGATAATTTATAATATAAGCCAGCAATAAAATTTGTAGTATTTAATTATTATCTTTGCATTGATATACACTTTTATTGGGAAATGAATATTTATGTATAATTGAAATATCCAATCATTTTTTCTCATACTAAAGAATAGTCAACTATTTTAGACACAAATTTTTACATAATTACTTCGAAAATTGATAAGCAATTTATAGCAGAATACAGAACAAAAGGTAAATAATGGCTATGGGAATGTTGGTAAAGAAATCCATTTAAGTGATATCTAGGTTTATTTCCTTGTTTGATCGAACATATATTTTTAGTTGTAAAAAAATAAGAAATTAAATCCTCAATTGAAATTTTCCATGTAGAATGTCACCCAGGCAAGGATTTAATGCGCTTGTACCACGATACCATGTACCTTCTTTATACAAGAAATGAATTGTAAAAATAAATAATCTCGATTACCAGAATGTCACGCCACAGCTCTGCCTCACAATTCTTTCGAGCCCAATTAAGGATCATCACGAGAGATTGCTGAGACAAAGAAGGCTTTACGTATACTTTCTTTCGGCGATGTTACCTTTCAAAAGGGTATGTAACTGAAACAGATAATGATATCAAAGTGAGGAGAAGAAAATGAAGAAGAAGAAGAAAGGAAGAAGAAAAGAAGAAGAAGAAAGAATGACAAGGAAAGTACAGACGTTAACTGTATACAACGTGAACTACAAATATAGTCTATTGTTTTGAAGATGGATGTCTGGGAGGGCAGATCAAAAAACATGACCGGCTGTCATAAGCAATCATGCAAAAAGCTGTTGTTGGCGATCAGATAGATTTCTTGGGCATTAATCCATAGCATGACGAGCAAAGAATACATGTTGGACATTTTCAAAATTAACAAAATATGGGTTTGTTAGGAACGAAACATCAGAAAGGAAGAGCTAGGGTAAATATGCAGATAAACGGTTTAGGAATTCATAAGCGCAACGCTGAATTACTTCTTAAGGATAGATCGAGATGAAAATAACATTTCAGTAATTACATAGTAATGCATATACAAATCAAGGTGATTAACAGTAAAAATACGGGTGACAGTGCCAATGAAGTCAGTGACTCGCCAGCAAAAGGCGGCATACGGGAGGTCATGGAGTTTCTGGGGCTTGAAGCGGTTGCGTGGCGGGGTCAGGGGCCAGAGAGAGATAGGAGAGGGGGCGGGGCGGGGCGGAGAGGCGAGAGTGGGTCGGGCGGAGAGGGGAGAGGGTAGCGGAGAGGGGAGAGGGGGCGGGGCGGAGAGGAGACGGGCAGGAGAGGGAAGGGGGGACGGAGCGGAGCGGGGAGAGAGAGGGGGCGGAGAGGGGAGAGGGAGCGGGGCGGAGAGGGGTGAGAGGGCGGGGGTTGGTTTCGGGACGGGTGGGGTCCGGGCGGACCGGGGGTCGGGATGGGACGGGGCGGTGCGAGGCGGGGCGCGGCGGCGTGGGGCGGGGAGGGGAGGGGCGGGGCTGGGGCGGGGCTGGGCGGGGCGGGGGCGGGGCTGAGGCGGGGCTGGGGCGGGGCTGGGGCGGGGCTGGGGCGGGGCTGAGGCGGGGCTGAGGCGGGGCTGAGGCGGGGCTGGGGCGGGGCTGGGGCGGGGCTGGGGCGGGGCTGGGGCGGGGCTGGGGCGGGGCTGGACTGGGGCGGGGCTGGACTGGGGCGGGGCGGAAGTGCGGAGGAGCGCCGCGCGGCGGCGTCCCGGGCAGCGGCGTGGCAGGGCCGTGATTAGCCTCCAGCGCCACACACAGCGTGCGGCGCCCGCCGATGGCCCTCCGCTGCGCAAGAGAGTCTTAATTAAATCTCCCCGGAGAGCGCGCGCGGTGCGGGGGCGACGCCCCCCCCCAGCCCCACCCCCACCCCCAAGGGGTCGCGGCGGCGAGGGCGCCCGCTCCGCGCCGCCGACCCCGTCCCCCGACCCCGTCCTCGCCCTCGCCCTCGCTTCGCCCTTCCCCAGCGCCCTCGCCCGCCGACTCGTTCTTGAAGTTAGACCGTCGCAAAGTCTCCTCTAATTTAATTGATTGGTGGTTTCTTGCCGAGAGAGGGGGGGTCACACACTATCTCCGGCAGCCAATCCCAGCCCGCGGGAAGCGAGCGCCTTCTTGGAGAAGGCCTCCGCCCGCCCTTAGCCCTTGCACCCGCTCCCACCTTGCCCTCTGCCGTAGATGCCTTCTGGGAGCAGTGGCGGGCGCGGGAAATAGTGGCTGCGGAGGCAGCGGGGACTGTGGAAGCAGCGAGAGTGACGGGCAAGAAAGAGGTGACAGGGACAGATACCGGGGACGGTGGGGACGAAAGGGACAGAAATGTGGCGAGGACGTTAGGAGTGCAGGCGATGTGGAAGGAGGCGGGGACCAAGAGTGACCTGGGCCTCGGGGATTGCGGGAACGTCCGTAGGGCGGATAGGGTTGAGAGCGTGAATGGCGAAGAGAATGTGAACGGGGAGGAGGGCGTGGTCGGGGGGGAGGGTGTGGTCAGTGGGAAGGGAGTGTAAGGCTTGAAGGATAAGGATGGAGAGAGAGTGCGGATAAACGAGTGGATGTAGTCGGCCATTAGGTTGTGGGCGGCAAAAGGATGAGGCCGAGGAAGGGATGTGGAAGGCGAGGGTTGTATGGACGGCGAGGGGATGGTCGTCGGGGAAGGTGAGGAGTGCTGTGAAGGTAAGAACCGCGAGGGGTGTGACGAGGTCAAGGGGTGTGTCGGCGAGGAGGATATATACAGTTAGAGAATGAGTTCAGTGATGGGTATGTGAATGGCGAAGGAGAAGTGGTGGGCGACGGGAGTGTGGACGGCTACGTTAGAGAGTAAGATGAGAACGAGAAAAGTGTCAGGGAGTAGTCGACGAGGGAGTATGGTCGGAGATGGGTGTGTGGAGCAGGTGTGACCTAGGAGGGTGTGGACGACTGGGAGGGTC
Source organism: Teleogryllus occipitalis (assembly GCA_011170035.1). Lineage (NCBI taxonomy): Eukaryota > Metazoa > Arthropoda > Insecta > Orthoptera > Gryllidae > Teleogryllus > Teleogryllus occipitalis. The sequence goes on from BLKR01017043.1 coordinate 16,050, forward strand.
TGGACGGCCGGGAGGGTGTGGACGACCGGGAGGGTGTAGACGGCCGGGAGGGTGTGGACGGCCGGGAGGGTGTGGACGGCCGGGAGGGTGTGGACGGCAGGCGTGTACGTTCGTGAGACCTGGAACGGTGGGAGGATGGCGGCTGGCGCGGCGGTGCCTACGAGTCGCAAGGGCAACGAGCGGCGAGGGCTGTGAGGAGGGGGCGTGGCGGGGGCGTGGCCGGAGCGGGCAAGGGGAGGCGCCGCGCGGCTGGGAGCCCTTCCCAAAGATTAAGACAGGGCTTTGTTCCGTGAGATGAACTTGCGGCCGCGCCGGATCGCCGTTATTACCGTGATCTAGTGGCGGGCTGACGCCGCCCAACCGTT
>BLKR01017044.1:0-16413 GCA_011170035.1 Teleogryllus occipitalis
GTGGCGACCAACGTGGTGGGCTGTGGTTGAGCAGGTACTCAAGCAACGTGTGGATCAGTGGTGTTAACGCAGTAATCGTTATCAGTGTCAGTCGCTATGGAGACGAGAAGCGGTAAATTGGTCAGTGTACGAGACGCGTCGGACTCCGAAACTATTTCTGTTCGAGAGGGGGACGACGAATATCAACACTTAGACGAATTAGAGGTAGAAGGGGAGGGTAACATTGCAATTAATGTGCAGGGGGCAGTAATGAGCCAGACAGCAGCAGAGGTAGTTCCAGCGGAGGAACAGAGGACGCCGGAACCTACGATGGCAATGTTGTTTCAATTCATGCAAGGAATGAAAGCCGATAACATTCGAGTAGCTAGGGAGAATTTGCAAGAGATGCAGGCCAAGATAGAAGAACGTAGCGCTAGGATGGAAAGTAACGTTCAGAATAAATTTGAGGAGGTGGCCGAGCAGAACCGAGCAATAAATTCCACGTTAAGTAAGTTGCAGTGTGAATTGCATTCGACAGTTTCGAGTATTCGCGAAGAAGTTAACGCATTTAAAGCCGAATCAGCTGCGCGGTTGTCGCAATTAGAAGCGAACGCTAAAAATATAGAAGAGAAACTTGAAACGTGTTGCGTGGTGCAAGAAGTGGTTAACCAACAGATGAGTTCCGAAGTGGGGGAGGTAAGGTCGACAGTGGGCACCTTGCAACAATCGGTGCACTCGCAAGGAGCGCGTTTAGTTGACGTCGCCAAGGACGTTCAAAAATGCAGGGAAACATCACTGCGACAGGACGCTCGGATTGGAAAAATTGAGGAATCGGTCTGCGGGATGGACGAAAATATTCGATCGACAATCCAGGCCGAAATCGACAATTTAAAATCGGTAGGCGCAGGGCCGACAGCCGAAATCGACGAAGCAATTCTTCGCAAGATCGAGGAACTTGAACGACAGGTGTTCACCGCGCGTAGGGTAAATGGCAACGGTGGTATGATAGGGCATCCCACGTTACCCAATTATTTACGATTCCATGGCGAAAGCAAGGAGCAGCCGTATTCGTTCCTAACCGCGCTAGAGAATTACTTCAGTGTAAACAATATACCGGATGGGATGAAATTAAGATTCGTCGAAGAGGCGTTAAGTTCCAAGGCGCAGTATTGGTGGCAAGCTTTGACGCCGACGCCACGTACATACGGGGAATGGCGCGCCAAATTTTTGGAAAGATATTGGAATCAGCACCACAAATTCGAGCTGAAGTATAGGTTGATGTCAGAACGCTATAGGAAGGGAAGTTCGGAAAGCATGAGTGACTTTGTCACGCGTAAAGTAAGCGCATTTAAGGTGTGCAGCGAGGACTTTAACCCGGCCGAAATTATCCGAATTCTAATCCGACAGATGCCGAACGGTATTCGAAACCTATTGTGGAACAACATGCCAGATACCATCGACGCGCTGATCGAGCGGGTGAGCAAATTCGACCAGGCGAACGACGGAAATGAGCAAGACGCGCAGGAGGGACGCGGTCAAAGTTCCAGCAACGGGAATAGGAATAATCGGTATTATGGGGGAGGATATCGGCAGGAGAACGTATGCGCAATTGAAGTCCGTGGTGATGATAAATCCAGTAGGCAAGCACAATCGCGTAATGGACAGGCACAAAACAAACCGAAGCCGAAAGAGGATAATAGGCAACGTTCGGGGGATGAACGAATGGTGCGAGAAGAAAGAAGTCAGGTAATTGAAGCAGGCGCAATACCAGATAGGTGGGAGAAGAAAGAAGGAAGACAGGAAAACTAGAAACGTTTGGGACGAACAGGTGGCTCAACCCAAACGAGGAGGATAGCGACGATACCGTGACAGTGATAGCTGCAGCAACGATCATCGTTGAAGGGGATGAATTGCTCCGGGAAGAAGTAAGTGAAGGGGTGAAACCTAGCCAATGTCTATTATTGCGAGGTGTATGCTACGGGATAGAAGTACGAGCGCTGGTAGATTCAGGCAGTAGTGTGAGTGCAGTGTCGGAAGAGTTCTGTAACAAGTACTGAAGGAAGGGCGCATGTTGGTTGAATTACCGACGCGGAAACTACAAGTCATGATGGCAAACCGAAAAGCGGCGAATACCACCGGGAAACAAGTCTGGTTAGAGATTGATGTCGGAGGGGTGACCATTGAGGTAGCAGCAGTCGTCATTCGAGGGCTGATCCGTGACGTCATCGTTGGGATGGACGCATTGGGGGCTTACCAAGCCGTCGTCGACGTAGGTGCTAGGAAAGTGACGCTACGATCGAGAGGTTTTATTGAAAGCAGTCCAGTGGTCGCTGAACTTGATGAGGCGGAGGTCGCAGGGGATGAGATGCTGGCCGTTATGGAAGAGATCCTCCAGAATGTGGATAGGGCCGCGGAAGGAGTCATGGACTTGGGAGACTGTCCCGCAAGAATTCGACAACTGTTGCGAGAGTTCGCAGAAATTTTCGGAGAATCGTCAGAGCCGGTGAAAGGCTACAAGTTTTCGTTACAGCTCAAGGACACTACACCGTTTACTGCCAGGCAATATCCCGTACCGCAAATGTACGTAGAACAGGTGCGCAAGCTAGTGGAAGAAATGGAAGAAAAGGGAGTAATAAAGAGGGCAATTACCCCATATGTCAGTCCATTGGTCGTGGTAATAAAAAGGAACGGGAGCATTCGCATCTGCCTGGATGCGAGAAAATTAAACGCGGTTACTATTCCACGGTACGAGACGCCACCTACGATAAATGAGATGGTGATGAAGTTGGGCGGGGCTACTATCTTCAGTGCGCTCGATTTTTCATCCGCGTACTGGCAGATAGAGGTCGAAGCTGACAGTCAGCGTTATATAAGTTTCAAATTTGAGGGAACTGTGTACTCGTTCCGACGACTGCCATTCGGATTAAAGAATTCGGGAGCTGCGCTGATCCGTTACTTAAATGACGTAATCCCCGCGGAGCTCAAAGAAACCCTGGTAATGTATGTCGATGACATTATTTTATTTTCACCAGACATGCATTCCCATCTCAGCAGCTTAAGGAAGTTGTTCGAAATTTTTAAAGAATATAACTTGAAACTGAATTTGGAGAAGTGTGAGTTCTGCCGCGAACGTGTACAGTTTATGGGACATGAGATCTCCGGCACGGGTATGAGGATGCAAGTGAGTAAAAGAGAAGTAATTCAGAAGCTACCGCCGCCGAAGAACGTTCGAGGGCTGCGTCGACTGTTCGGTGTATGCAATTACTATGCGCGTTTTGTGAAAAATTGCTCTCAGAAGGTCGTGCCATTATTGCATTTACTGAGGAAAGGGAGCAAGTGGCACTGGACGCAACAATGCCAGGAGGCATTTGAAGAACTAATAAATGCGTTCGAGCGCACTTATGTCGTGGAATACCCAGACTTTCATCGGCGCATGTACCTACAGACCGACAGTAGCGGTTTTGCACTAGGGGCAGTACTGTTCCAAATAGGTGATCACGGTGAGCAGCGAATCATTGCCTTAGACAGCCGATCATTGAAAGGGGGCGAGATAAAATTCGGCGTAACGGAACTGGAAGCGCTTGCGATTGTTTGGGCGACCCGAAAATTCAGGACGTTGTTGATCGGGCGTCCATTTACGATCATTACGGATCACAAGGCGCTAGTTTTTTTGATGCGAAGCCACACCAATAACGATAAGTTGTTAAGGTGGACGTTGTGGCTCCAACAGTTCCAATTTAACATCGAATATTGTGAAGGCCGGAAGAACTTACTCCCAGATTATCTGTCAAGAATCAAAGTCAAAGAGAAAGAAATGGCGGAGGATATTATGGCGGCTCTACAGGTGCGAGAAATTCATCCGCGATGGACCGCGGAAACCATCATCGCGATCCAGCAGCGCGATCCATTCACCCGAGAAGTGATCAACTGGGTGATGGGACGACCGTATGACGTCGACCAAATTCCGAGGAGCAAGGATGCGAACGTGGACAATTGGAGGATATACCATGGGATGTTGCTACGGAAGGTAAACGGCAAGACAAGATTTTTCCGGATTTGGGTTCCGAAGGAACATAGGAAGGAATTAGCTATTTCTACACACGAACATTATGGGCATTTTGGAGGGGACAAGATTGTTAAAATCCTGTCCGAATATTGCTATTGGCCAAACATGGGGAAAGAGATACGGCAGCTGACAAGTTCATGCGACTTGTGTCAGAAGACAAAGCAGCCTAATCGGCGTTACGAAGGGGAAGGGCAAGCGATAGTGCCACGAGGTCCCAGAGATTTGTACGCCGTTGATTTGTACGGTCCACTGCCAAAGACCCGGTTCGGCAATCAGCATCTCTTCGTAATCATGGACGTATTCTCCAAATTCGTCCAAATTTTTCCGATAAAGAAGCCCAACGCCAACAACTGCATACGACAGGTGTTGCGATTTTTGAAATGTGCGGGAAACCGGCGAGAATTCTTAGTGATAGGGGAACTCAATTCACCAGCGAAAAATGGAAAGAGAAGATGGAAGAACTAGGTGTTGCAGTGCATTTTACCGCGGTACGTCACCCGCAAAGCAATCCTAGCCAGCGAGTAATGAGGGAGTTGTCGCGGTTATTTCGCGTGTATGTGGCTGAAAACCACAAAGCATGGTTCGAGGCGGTACCCGTTTTGAACGAGGTTCTGAACGCTGTGCCACACTCCAGCACCCATTCGACGCCGTGGGAGGTGCATTTCGGCGTGAAGAAGTTAAGGACGTTTGACGCAGTGAAGATACCACCGGAGATTAGTGGATTACCAACGGTGACTGCAAATAACCAGATAGTGTACGACCAGTTGAAGAAATCGGCCAAGCTGCGGAAAAGGGCTCAGGGACATTTCTATCGGGGAACGTTTAGTGTAGGGGACGAAGTTTTGATCCGTTCGCCACATTCGTCTTCCTCCGACCAGAAATTGTTTCGGAAGTTCTTTCCCATCTATGACGGTCCGTACAAGGTGAAAGGGGTACTGAACAATAACAATGTTTTGTTGGAAAACGATGGGCAGGAAATAGGGGGTCAAAATGTATATAACATTAAACCTTACAAGACACAGATAGTTTGATGTCAAGGTGACGAAAGTGTGCGTTGATTCAGAGGGAAAGGTAGTGGAATAGTGTGTATGTGTTATTTCTATGCAAAGTGTTTAGGTTAAGTATTAGTTGAAAGTATTTCTTTATGAGCAAGTACGAAGATTGTTTAGCAGTAAGTAGTTGTAAGTATTATCTATGGAAAGAAACGATTTATTTGTGTGTTGTGAAGTGAGTTGCAGGTGCACAGTGACAAGTGCGAGTAGAGACGACGGTGCTACGAGCCTATGCAGTGCTAAGTAAACATTGGCAGGTTCGTCCGTCGCGACTTTGCCAAGTACGTGTGTTTGTGTATACTCCGCCGAGCATTGTTAACGAGCTTCAAGTTCACGGTCAAGGTCAAACGTAGTGAGCACAGTAGAAGGGAACAAAAGCAAGCATAAGCTTTAGATGTTGGCTCGTCAGAACTGCGCAACATCTTAGGCGGGGGGGTATGTAATGATTTACACGATCCCCAATGGTATGCATTTGCATGATAAACGGTTCAAAACATTTACAGCAAAAACGCCATAGTAAAAAAAAATAAAACCGAGTAAAGAAGAGAATAAAGCGAACCCGAGACTTGTGCGAGTTTGGAATATAAACATTAGATCCGGCCGTGATTTAGAAACATTTTGAAAGTTATCCCAGTGAAATCGCGTCAGGCAATAAAAAGTTATTGAAATTTTCATATTTTGCATGTTTATATTAAGGAAAAATATTAATGGAGTCCATTGTTGGAGCGATGAAACGCATATAAAGAAGAGGTTTTTCGTATACTGCAAGAAAACGCGATAACATATCGAATTCAGACTTTCGGGAGGTAAAACAAGAAAATTAGCTGCATCAGATAAAATTTACCCCATTTAAATATCTTGACGGGAAGTATCGAAATTTTAATAACACAGGTAAATCAATTCAAGCAAGACGAAGCGATTAGCGAACAAATGCAGTGCGTTCCATTTCACAGTCAAAAACGGAAAACAGGGAAAATAAAAGGATTTTGACAAAAAGAAAACAAGAGGAGAACATCAAATTTTAGGAAATTGCCGGGAGAATTTTATCAAAACCAAAACGAGAATAATGTGTTTCGGAAAGCGTTAGAAATTAAATATTTTAAGAGAACCAAGGTGACGCGATCGTCAGTTATCGAGCGATCGGGAAAAGTGCTGAAGCAAGGATAACAATGCTAGGTTGAACAAGATTCGTCAGAATGTGTCTGGACTCGGTGAGAGTAGGATGTATGTTCGCGTAGGCGATTCTCAAAAAAATTTTTGTAAAGTGCGGAAGTTACGAGCATCATCCGATATAGTAACCGGAAATATTTTAAGTACGGTGTGTAACAGTCGTGGAAGGAGAATTTCGTAAAAAGAAAAGGGAAATTTTTTGGAACTATTCCGAAATTCGGCAACGCCCGCTGGACTTGCGAGAGCGAGCGGCGGTACGAGAAGTTTTGCAACGGTGGGGAGCGCGACGTTGCATGAATAATAAGAGGCGCGAAATTTAATTCGGAACTCGGTGAAATTTAACAATTTGGAGGGTTTATAAAAAAATAAGATGGCAGCGTGAACTCCGACAGCATGAGTCAACTGTGGTGCGTGTGTGAGTGTCCCGGATATGATGGCGACAACGGAAGGCGCTGTTGGGCGTGAATAATCACCTCCAGACACGCAGATTCATCGCGGAGGCAACAGTATACGTGAGCCAAAGCATTTTGACATTTGTTTGTTTAGTTCTGATGGAAGAAAGCTCTGTCGAAGACCAAGCCGTGTAATTGGTAGATTTTAAGACGGAAAATCTCGACAGAATGCATTCTGGGGTTTATGTATATGCGTGAATGGTATTTGTTTGTTTTTTTTTGTTTTGTTTGTAAATAGTTTGTGTGAACGAAAGAGTATTTATATATCTATGTATTGTTTATTGAGGGAGGAGAAGTGTTTATTTTGTTGTTGTTTTTGATGCTGGGTTGTATTGATGTGTGCCGTCAGAGGTACCATTGCCGTTGCGGCACTAAATAGTGGAAATTGAAAAGAGCTTGATAACGAAGGCAATTGAATAAACTTCATGGCCATTTTGGGGGGGGTCATGATTCGGAAAATCAATGTGTTTTTCACCATCATTTACGTAGTATTAGACTGATCCACGCGCGTGAGCGCAGTACCTTGCTCGCGTCTGTACAGACGCACCGCCGACCACGCCCAGGTGAGTGAAAGGACCAGGTAAGCTAGCAGAGGGGCAGGGCAATTGTGAGTAGAAAAAGGGGGAAAGTTATCATATGTGGCAACCCAACGCGAGGCTAATGTTTATTGGTTTGTTTGTAAGAAGGGCTAGAGCAGGGCAAGGAGAATAGATAAAAGAAGTAAGGAGGAGAGAGAACCCATTACAATACCTTTTGAAATTTGTGATGTTTTTTTCTTTTGAATTTCTAAGAGTTATATTTACTTTTTTAGTATATCAAAATATTGTTTTTTATTTCAAGCAACCTCACTCTGACATTCCACCTATTTAGGTAGAAATTATAATCAGATCAATTTCATACTGTTGTGCATTGGTTTTCTGGGTGTATAAAATAATAATCAAAACGAGACTTGTCCCCATTCCATTCTGCGTAGTAATTTTCAAACATTTCTCACAAATAACAATTGTGATTTAACAAAGAGTATGAGAAAAGAGTCCCTGTATGAAAGTTATACAAATGTTGCCAGTAATCTGATGATCCGAAGAGATTTAAATAGCTCATGCTGTGCGAAAATTGTGGGACGTAAATCCACAGATCACAGTTCCAGAAAATAGTTTTCAGTGACCGCAGAGTATTTGCTTTGCCTAACCTACGACACAAACATTCTATTGGTCCATTTCTTGCAGAAATTAGAATCAAGAAAAAGAATAGTGTCAGCTTCTTAGAAGACACATTTTTTTCTTCTGAATGTAAATCCTAAATCGTCTCCGATGATATAGTAATAGCCCATATCTCATGAGGGCATGACGACCAAAAGAATATTTTCTTGAATCCTTAAGACCCGAGAGGAGGAATATGTCCGTTGATTGATCTGTCATTTTAAATCGTGTCTCTCATCTAAATCAACGCTTCACCGGGGATGTACGGTATGGGAGGTTGACGCCCGGTGTCAGGCGCCGTCTTCCAATGTGGGCTATTAGAAGTACGCCAAAGCCCTGGCGAAGTGGCAAACTGAACTGACATATGTCTCTGTCTCATTCATCGTAAGTCGACGCGTGTAATCTAACTTGTTTTATACTGAAAATGAATTATCACAAAGTACAAATATTTAATCACAGAGGGATCCAATCTTGGTGTTTGTACCGTATAATGTCGTTTCATTTGAAGTAGATTTTGCAATCGACTTCCTTTCTCTTAAGAAACATTCACTATCCGCCAGTGGAACAAAAACTGCTCTTACCAAGTACCAATGGAGCTTTGTCCTTGTGCGTATTGTCGTCCAGATAGGCCACCCCCAGCGTCCAATAGACGGAGGAAGAAACGCCGAGAATGAGGCTGGTGGTGAAGAGGATAATCGCGGGTGTGCCCAGTGAACCGCTGTCTGTGCAGTCGTCTTCATCTTGTGATCCTGCGGAGCCACACAAGGACCCTCTGTCACTGGTTTCGCCACCTGCTGAAAAGATGGTGTCATGTTTATATTTAGTTTTTGAAGTTTGTCTCATAGAGTTTTAGGATTTGAGAAAAGGGTCCAGAAAGTTAGTGTTAATCTATCTAATTTGTTTTAATTTGAAATAAATTATTTTAATAAAAATAAAAACTATGTATGACGTATGGGGAGATGTATAATCTACAAAGGGTTTTTTAGATCCAGACTCCATATATCACCATTTCAGTAAAAACATATCAATAAAACTATAATTAGTTGAATGAATAATAAAAGTATCTATAGAGCGAGGTAAGCAACATTTAAAAGCTAGGAAATTTTGCTCCGTAAATATAGAAAACTTATTTACATTGGTAAGAGAAGTACAGGTTTGAGGATTTAGTAATGCTAACAAAACAGAATCTCACGCCTCCGTCTCTACTTGCGCCAAATCTTGCAAAAGAAAGCTCAACAAAATGTGCGCCTAGTGAAGATATGTATATCCAAATATATGTATGTCCAGAAACAAAACAAGAGGCCACATCAGAATTTGCTCAATAGATGATGTAAATTGGACAAAAAGCCTGATCGATATCAATGTTTTTTAAACAAAGCTAATTTATAGTAAGCAGAGAGATTAATTTATTCGAGCCAAAAACTCCAGAAAACCGGTTGATTGCCAAGGATTCTTATAAGATACTGAAATTAGTACCCTGTATTTTAAATATTTTTTTAGGAATTATAATTTATCATGTAAGAGAAGTACAAAAAATACAGCTTTCTCTGCTTGTTCATATATGTTAAAATCATTAATATTTTAACGGGATGCTGTTATTATTACCTTTTAAATGTTGATGTCAAAATAATACGAATTTCAAAATTCAAAACCAGATCCATGATGATTCGACAAACAATTTCAAAAGTTGATAAAGGTCCGTGTTAGAACGTCAAACAATGTCCTTCAGTGTCGCAGGAGTTCTCGATACAAGGTTATTCGTTATTTTCAGCCAGATAATTCGTTGTACAAATTGTATGTAATTATTTATTATATTACTTAGCCTTCAACACGAGGCAACACACAGGGACGAAACTAAGAGAGAACAAATGGTAAACGTTTTCTAGGCGCTGTAGCGAGAGAGGGGCATGCGCGGGGAGCAAGAAAATGAACTTGCATACGTTGATATGTGAATGGAGATGAACATCTCTAAAGTCCGGGATACACGTTATAGTTTTCGTGCAGATTGGAATGTTTCGTGCAGTATGAAGATGTTCATAATTTTTCATACAGAAAGCCTACAATTTGACTCAAGCGCCTCTAGCGGCAGGATGATTCACTAACGGTGATCGGCTATTGCAATTTTGTGGTTAGGTGTGACAAAGTGCGATTGTGTGAAGTGATATATTGTTATAAACTTCCTTTTTCCCAATTATTGACTTCCTATTTTTATTATCTATACTTCTCATGGTTAATTAACACCAAATAAAGATCATAACCAGAACGCACACACAGTAATACCACCACTGACACTACTGGGATGGCGCAATTCAGTTGTTTCTCTTTAGACCCCCTGGCGGCAGCCTGTGTCGATTCGTGCAGAAAACGTATAGACTGAGTAATCGCGACTTTTGGCTTTTGTACTTCTAGTTTGGGATCTTGAAGTTTCTGAATAGAAATTGTATGAGAATTTGCACGAAAACTGTACCGTATATACCGGGCTTAAGATATCGCGCTCTGAATCAGAGGGGATCTTGCGCACTGACTTCAGCCAATGAGCTTCAGACACCAGTTTGCGTCACAATATTAGCGGGAAATTTAAATTCACACAGATACAAAAATTATCACATGGTTGCAAAACATTGAAACAGATGTATGAAGTATATCTTTTAAATATTGCGTCTTGTACACCTTCATCGCGTTATTTTTGGTTGGTCACAGTTGAAAATTGTCAGTTTATGCCATTTTCAAAATGTTTCTCTCGCTCTCCATGCAAAATCAGAAAATCTCTCCATGCAAAACCAGATCAGACCAGCGTCTGATCTGGTTTTTCAAACAATGTGCCCTTGCTATGGTGACGTGGTTCGTGACGCAAACTGAGGATGCGCAGAACCAGTTCAAATCGGTGCACCGGAGAAACCCACCCATGTATTTTCACCATGCTCTGAATCCTTCTCATTGTTGGCACGTAGGCGGGCAACTTAATTCAAAATTTGGCGCCATACTTGGAATACAATCAATTATAACCTAATAATATCTTTATGCAGAATTAATAGCAAAGGGAATACATTTCAAATATCCCGGGTTCGAGATTTATTTCTTCCTCGAAACCGCCGGCTACCTTGCAGAGAGAAAAGAAATTCATTTCGCTGGTAACTGCTTTGAAGCGCTGCCAAAGATGATCGTGAGAGCGCGCCAAGGACCAGCCAAGGACCAGACCCAATGACGTGCACAGCACCAGTGCACTGGCGACAACTTCTCAGAAATCAGCTATTTCCACTTAAGACGTGTCAAAATCACATTGTTTGAAAATCAGAGAAACCGAGCAGTTTCGTGGCGACTCGCCTCGCTCGTGTAAACAGCTGGTAATGCACGCGTATGTATTGAGTGCACTGACAGTCAATTCCATCGCATGAGGCTGGTGTTGCAACTCGAGAGCTGTATCATTGTGAAGCAGCATGGTGGGCGCGTAAACGTAGTTCACACGCACGAATTCCAAGACAAAACCAGAAGGAAAACGATTTCCTTTTTGTGCAGACAGGTAACACAGACTATTTATTCAATACTTAATGATACTTTCGCCGAGGAATTTAGTCAGTCTGGATATTTGTCGTTTTCAGAGTTTTCCCTCATGGCAAGTGTGCACGAAAAGACGGCGCAATCTTTTCAAAACAGCTCCGGCCATGTTTCGCAGCCTCATCACTCATTCTTTTGGAACTATGTATTTTGCTTAACAATGAGTTCACAATACTTCAATCATAATAATAAAAATATAAAATGAACACTAATCAAAGGTGTTTCTTTTAGTTCAAGACGAAATTAATAGAGTGTATAGCTGTTTATCTTCAAACAATCTCTCTCGAAGATAGATGAAACCGTTTGACAAAGGAAAGCACTCCTGTCACTCACCCGAAGAGTTGCTTAGCAGCAGGGCGGCGTCTCCGTATTCCTTAGTGAGCTCCAGCGCGTCTTGCCCTGGTCCATACAGCCAATGGGGCAGCAGCCGCCCGAGCAAGGCAATGGACATAAGAATCGTGCCCATAGCCACCATGCGCGGCTTGTGCCCTTGCCTGCCCAAGTAGCCCATTATCAATACAGAACCCATAGCCCCTAATTCCCAAAAGGCAGCAATTAAACCTACAATACATAAGAGGAAAGTGTTTTTGAAGTAAGAAAAATATTATTTTTATCTTGATTTCAGAGTACATGTTTTACCTGTGTATACTTTATATAACTAGTGCTGCTATAGAATAGCACAGACATTAATTTAGTAAACAACTCACACATACGTGTATTATTTTTTATGTTTCAAACGCCATTTTCTCAAAAATGGCTCCAAATTTTTCCTTCAACATTTTCCAACTGTTAGTGGTAATGGCATTGTTTAATATGACTATTTGATAAATACTTTTGTTTTTTCCAAAATTACACAAATGAAATTTATTTTCAATATCTCTCGCGCCGTTAACATGCACATTTCAATAGATTTGTATAGATTACTAAATTAGTGAGTGGAAGTGCTTTCAATGACTTCAAATGAAATTTTTCGAAAACTCAATAGATTCCTGGGAAAAAGAGCTTCAAGTTTCGCATTTACAGTAATGATTAACGCCATTGTCTTAATGACAGATCCAAATTTTTCAATGAAAATTGCGATTTAGGACCAGGTTTTAGCCTTCTTTAATATTCTTAAAATAATATTTCGTTGCTACTATTTGGAAACCGAAAAGTTGAGAAAATTTCAAAAATCTATATTTGGGTGTGATAGATGGCAGCAGGCAAGAAGGAAGGGCAAAACTATACAGTACCAGTCTACACCAAGGAAATTAGAAAACCTTACTACGAGAAAGTCTGTGCCATACTTTAGCTTCTAGTTTATTATATACAATATTTTAGTAATATTGGTGAATTTACCTGTAGTTTGGCTTGGTATTTTGAAACGCTTCTCAATAGTGCTTAAAGTGCCGACCATGTAGGACCCCATTGCAATCTGATGAAAACCTAGCAAACCGTGAAGAATCACGTACGCCTTTTTGCTGGCAAGACGCTGTAACCATGAGGGTCGCCATCTACCCAGTCCGCATTGTGTGTCTGGATGTTCTTCAAGAGTGCTGGGGAGTTTTTCCTGCAATGCAACCTACAAATGCGAAATGATATATTCTAATTACTTATATTTAAAATAATTAAATTACAAAGAAACAATAAACGACATTTTTTAGAATATTGTTCAAGAATTGCGAAAGCCAGATTATTTCCCTTTTACAAGTTCTAGCCGACGAAGTTGACGCGGATGGATGGGTGGATGCAGTCATAATTGACTTTGCGAAAGCACTCGAGGTAGTACCGCATGATATACTTTTTAGGAAATTATTAACTTCAGGAGTTGATGCTAGAATTGTTAAATGGATAAGTGAAAATCTTAGAGACAGGAAACAAAAAGTTCGAATTGGAACTCAGTTTTCAACTACGGGTATTGTTACTTCAGGAGTCCCTTAGGGAAGTGTTTTAGAGCCATTACTTTTCTTAGCGTACGTGAATGATATCCATGTTAACTTACAATAAAAGGTGCCTTTATTTGCACACGATTGTGTTACTGAAACATTAAAGGTAGCGCTACGAAATATATTACAGCAGTATTTAGAACATGTATGTGAATGGGCTGAAACAAATGACTTAGGAATTATCATATTGAAAACAAAATGTTCGGTGGGGACGAAATCATGAGGAACCAGATTATCGTTTAGGTGGTCACTATTCCAAGAGTCTCATCATGCCAGTATTAAGGAATTCATCTAGAAAGTAAATCAGAGTGGGAGAAACATATAAATCAGGTAGTGGGGAAAACGTGGAAGTCATTGCATTTTGTAATGCGAATTCTAAAGAAAAGTTCCACTAAAGTCAAAGAATGAGCTTATCTTTCGCTAGTTCGCCCTTTCATGGAATACGGAGTGACATGTAGGGATCCGTACAGAAAGTCGCACCGGAAAAATCTAGATGGAATACAGCGGAAACCGAATAAGTTTACCTAGAGAACTAACGCAATAAAAAAGCTATGGGAACCTCTAGAAACGAGAAGAAGGGCGACGCTTTGTGCTCTTTATAAATCGTACGTAGGTCAACTAGCTTGGAAGGAAATTCAGGTTAGACTAGAAAAACCAAATTATTTCGGCCGAAGCGATCACACGAACAAAATTCGAACAAGGACACAAAATTCAGAGCTTGGGAAATTTTCCTTTTGTAACAGAGCAATCAGAGATTGGAACAGTTTACCAGCAGCCACTTTCAACTTTTCCTCTAAGTGTCCGAAGTTTTAGAAATAATTAGAACAAGCTGAAAGTAATAGATGTTAAATGAGTACGTGTTTCGGTGAAGTGCTGTGAAGTGATGGTCAGTGTAATTCAAAGTAAAACAGTGTAGTGTAGTGCAGTGCAGTGCAGTGAAGTGTAGTGAACGCGAACAATGCCCTTTTTTAAAAATCTAATTTATGCAATATCTATGTAGTTTGTATTGATTTTTAATTTCACCAACATATTATTGTATATCATGATAGAGTTGAAATAATTGTTAAAATACTTAATGTTAGTGATACGTACGATTGTGTCCTCGTCTTGTACTGTACTCTTATTATTATTATTATTATTATTATTATTATTATTATTATTATTATTATTATTATTATTGCTGTAATTATTGTTAATTAACTGCCATCGGGTCATACCCAATTGCAGTTCAAGTAAAAATTTAATTACCATATACTTTCATTTATAATGTTTGTCATGGAACGAATAAGTTTTCGTGACGGATCAAAAATATATATTGCAAAGGAGGTTTCAAACACTAGTCAACTTTTCATTGAATGTTCAAGTAATCTTTTTGCATGAAAACCAGAGATGAAAAAAAAAAATACCAGGAGAAATAACGCAAATTGTTTAATTTTTGTTCGAAACAGAAATCCAAGAAATATGTAGAACGTAATGATCATATTAATTCAATTCAGATTCTTCTAAACTTTATTCAAGGAGCAATATTCAACAATTCCCAACATTTTAAACTAGTGGTGCTACAACAGTGCGTACTTTCTCGCAATATTGCAATGTTATCGTTATGTACGACGGGACGCCTATATACAAATATGTTTAACTTCAAACAGAAATTACGCGAAAACTTCTAACATTTACGAAAATTCTATATGACCTTTTTTAAAGAACTAATTTTGTATAAATAAAAAGCTTACTCGACAATCAATTACATGAACGCGAAAAATGTTTTGGAAAGTTAGTGCATAAACTGTTCAGGCGTCTTTCTCCAAAATTGATATTCTCTAATCTTTCTGGGGGTCGCGGGCTCTAGAATTTGAAACCGATATTTGAATTTTTGGAGGGTATTTAACATGAAGCCCCTCGAACATTCAAAAAAGGTCCACATTTTTTAATTAAATTTTTTGTTGAATGGTGTGAAGCTTCGTTTAAGAGAATAGAGCAGGTCTCATTTTCGTTGAAATTCCTGATTTTTCGAAAATTGTAAAAATGATTAAAACTACAAAATTGAAAAAGAGATTTTTGCCTCAAACAAAGCCTGTTGTTCAAAATTAGCTCTTTAAGAAAGGTATGTAAAATTTTTTGAAAAAACGAGTAGTTTTCGATTACTTTTTGCTTGAAATTAATGAAATATACAGGTTTCACACCAACTACGGACAAAAGGCGTTAATGAATTAAGTTTATTCTAGAACGACCGACGCCGTCATTTGACGGCAACAACATATTCAAATAATGTTATTTTTATTAAAATGAAAAGTGGTCATTGTGATTACTTGACTTGAAATGTATTTATGATGTAAAGTTTATGTGAAAATTCCGAAAATATCCATCCACTGGAAATTGTTATATTGATCGATTTATCAATTTATGATAGCTGTCAAATTGACTGCTTCCTAATAGCTGCTAAACTCAGGGTTGACAGATGTGTTGCAAGTTCTTTCCCCACCACTACTACGGAATTTCCCCAAATAACCTGTCCAATGAAACAAAATTCCCCAAATTTAAAAGAAAAATATTCAGCAAATTATGGACCAACGACATGAGCTGTCCCTGACAAATCCATTGGCTACCCCTTAAATTAAAATAATTCAAATTAACCAGTCATCATTCTCTAAGCTGCTCAAAGCCGTATACTGTCTTCGTTTTTCTCATGTTTTTCTTTCTCTATGCCTGTCGTATATTTTTCTCTCTTTGATACATAAAAATGAAAGGGAATAACGTGTCGTGTTTCTTTTTTATTCATAATAATTAAGAGGATAATATTTATATCTCGACTCCGGATGAAAATAATTGACCCCAAAAATTCCCAAAACATTTCCACGTCCATTTGCGATCCCCATTCTTTCCCCACATCGAAATGTGTTCATCTTATCTGAAGTGTGGATGTTAGAAGTTGGTGATGGAAGGAAACGTTATCGGAATTGATATCTTACAACAAAATTAACTCACAAGTGAGAATTTTTGTAATTATTTTCAGAT
>BLKR01017045.1:0-16406 GCA_011170035.1 Teleogryllus occipitalis
TTTATTTTATTTTATTTTATTTATTTTATTTTATTTTATTTTATTTTATTTTATTTTATTTTATTTTATTTTATTTTATTTTATTTTTATTTTATTTTATTTTATTTTATTTTTATTTTATTTTTATTTTATTTTATTTTATTTTATTTTATTTTATTTTATTTTATTTTATTTTATTTTATTTTATTTTATTTTATTTTATTTTATTTTATTTTATTTTATTTTATTTTATTTTATTTTATTTTATTTTATTTTATTTTATTTCATTTCATTTTTAATTGACACGATTTAGTTCAAAAGTTGGTAGTACAAATTATTGAAAAAAGGGTTAATGAAATCTTATGAAGTGTTGACATAGATTGCATTTACAAAAGTTTCTAGCTACAATAATGGTGTAGAAGAGGAATAATGGTGAAAAACCCATCTCGATCAGGTTTTTCGTCCAGTTTCCCTGATCCATTGAGCAAATGCTGAGATGGCCCCTTGTTTTGCTTCTGGACATAAATGTAACTTCATTTTCTGTGCACGTCTTCTAGAATTCAGTGGGAAATACAATTATTCAAATTATCGTTTCCACGTCGCGGCAGGAAGTAATAAGAGCCAAAATTTATTGCTTATTTATCCTTGAAAATAGATTTTATTACATGGGAGTTTTTTGTTTGTTTTTTTCCCCTTTCAAAATTCAAAATTTATTGCTTATTTATCCTTGAAAATAGATTTTATTACATGGGAGTTTTTTTGTTTTTTTTTCTCCCTTTCAAAATTCAAAACTTAAGTAGTATATGATTTAGTGTAGGGATCACAGAATTTTGAAAATGTGCACACAATTCACTTTTCCCCATAGCCCGTCATACGCAGTTTTTTAACTGTTTTTTTGACGTAAAATAAATAAATAAATAAATAAAAATGTGATTTGTTGTAATTTTCTGATGCCCAAAAAAATTAAGGAGAATCGGAGTGATACCAGTTGTGTACATTGATCCAATTGAACAACAAAATAATAAAAAAAATTCTTCTGGTTTTGCGAAAATTATGAAAATATAGTATGACTTTTATATAAAATTTCCTAATTATTACAAGACCAGTTTAAAATTCGTAGTCTCTAGTTCTGTTGCATCGATCAACGAATGTTAATTTGAAGATAAAGAAAATCCTGTGTGTGGTTTTGATGCTGATGTTGTTTTCACGATTAAATTGTTTCACCACTACGCTATTTATTACGATATCTTTGGACTATACATTCAAAACATGAAACTATCACAATACTACCGAGAGAATAGTGGGGCAACTAGTCTCAGAAATACCTACCGAAACATCAGTAAACCAAATAGTATCAAAAACTGCGTAGACCATTTCGAATCTTACCATTTTGAATCTGCCAGAATCGAGTAGAAAATCCAGCAGTGATTTATATTTTCCCTCAAATACAAATATCACTTGAATTATATTGACGCTTAAGTGATGTGTTTTCATTCATTGATTTGTGTTCAGAAGAGAAATTTACGACACGAACGCCCTTGTTACGTAGCCCATCACGGGGGTTCATGTGATTGGCCCACAAATCCAGGTCGTATCCACGGGCGGCAAAGCGAATCCACGAGCACGCGAATCCACGTGCGCACGTGTGGCGTGTACTATTTTTAATACGTGTGGGAAAAATGTTTCACGCACTTCGCGATGTTTCATTATGTTTCTCGCACTATTATTTAAAATGAAAAAAGGTGTTTTTTAACTGAAAACACGGAGGAGAAACAGCATTCCCTGTATGGCGTGCTAAAATAGTTATTCTCGTACTAAGTGCGCGAGGCTGATGCTATTTTTTTCATGATCGAGACTGAATTTAAAACTAGTCGTGCTACAGAATGGCACAGACTTTCTCGTAGTAAAGTTTTCTGATTTTCTTGGTGTGGACTCGCTTCACATTATTGCTCCGTCATCTTGTCACCTGCCACCTATCGCCGATCAAAGTACATGTTTTACTTTTTTTTTAATTTTGCGGTTTCCTAATAATAGAACCGAAATATTTCTTTAAGAATGTCAAAGAAGAATCAAACCTCATCATAAATGGCAATTTTCATTGAAAAATTTGGAGCCACTTTTAAGAAAATCGCGTGTAAGCGTTACTGAAAATGCGAAATTTGAAGCCTTTTTTCACAGAATTTTTTTTTGTTTTCGAAAAAAATGAGTCATTTAAGGAACTTTAACTTTCAAATGCAATAATGTTTACAAATCGCTTATAATGTGTATATTAAAGGCGTGGGAGTTATTTTAAAAAATACATTGTATATTTGTTGAAAAAATAAAAGATTACAGCAATATGAACTTTGTCATTTTTAACAGTTCGATTAACACTACCCGTTTGAAAAATTGAAAAAAAAGTTGGACCCATTTTTGAGAAAATAACATTTGAGCGTTTCTGAAAAAGTCGAATTTTGAGTTTATTTTAACAGAAGACTGTTGAGTTTTCCAGTCTGTTTGTATGACATTATTTAAAGCACATGTACTCATAAATACAATAATGTTAACTAATCGCCGCTATTATAAATATTACCTGCTGGAGAGACCAGTAAAAAAGTTACATTTTTGTAATTTTTGAAAAAACAAAACACATGAGCAATATGGCGTATATGCTATCTTATGGAGTGCATTTAGCAACCCTACGAAAAGTTTTAAAGAAAAAATTTGGAAACGTGTTTGAAAAACTCTCTTTTTTGTAATTTGTTTAAAATTGCACATATTGCACGTAATATTGCGCGAAAAAATTACATAATCTTAATGAAAGAACTAATTATGGACAGCAAATTTCATTGGATGAAAAAAACCTCTATCTTCAATTTTATAGTTGTAGGAAAACGCGCAAAAATTCAAACTTTTGCAACTTTGGAAAATTCCGTGTTAACCGTGAAAATCTGACCTATGCTACCTTTATAAATGTATTATACTTTATTCCTAGAAGAAATTCAAACCGGTAGCGGTAGCTCAGTGCATCAACTGATGTCACTGCAGCGCCTCTGACCGGGAGGTCCTAGGTTCGAGTCCAGACGGCGGCAGCATTTTCGACACTACCTTTTCAGCTAGGTCGAATTCAGTCGCTGCCTGGAGGGAAATTCTAGCGGCCGGCTGCTCTGATCGGTAGTTTTCCGTGGTTTCTCCGATCAACACCAGGCGAACGCCGGAACAATACCCTACCCAACGGGTATTGTACCATGGACCGCGCGCGATCTTTCCTTCCTCTTCCTTGTCCTATCTTGTCCCCCTTACACACACACACACACACTAACATGCACTACACTACCACATATTCCGGGAGACCGCTCGGGAACTTAGAGCTTGTCCTGGCTGGGGCGGTGCCCCGCTGGTGGGAGAGTCCTGGTTAGGGGGAAACCCCACTATCCGACGGTAGGTCGGCGCCGGATCTCGCCATCCAGCGGGGGAAGATCACAGCCATCTCCCGAGAAAAAAAACATACACTACACTAACGGGACTAATGACCAAAGCAGTTGACGCGCCCGGAAACACGAAAAAAAACAAAAAAAAAAACTAGAAGAAATTCAAAGAAAATAATTTCAAAGAATTTTGAATCATTTTTTATAATATTTTGGAAAACATCCTACGAACAGTTTAGACGCTAATGGTGTTCACATTCGGACGGACATTTAAAAAACACTTTTTCGGTATCAGGGGACCCCCACAACGTGTATTTCCGTTGATATCTTGAAATCTATTTTCCGCAGCATTACTTAACTTTGTCTATACTACGTATATTACTTCATACATACGTACGTACACGAGAAAGTAAAAATCAATTAAAAATCAATTAAAAATCAAACACCATGAGAAAACGACAACTTTGCTCACAAAATATGAACGCAACTACAACTTTATACATTTCTACGACTGTATACTTTTCTACAACTGTAAACAATTTATAATATTTGAAAACAAAATGTATATTTAAATTCGAATAATGTGTTTTATATCTCGAGAAATAGGACAGTATTACATAGGGCCATGAATGCACAATCCTTATGTGACACGTCTGCTAATTGCGTTATATTTCCATGCGTTAAAAACTTTTTTCACGAATACCAAACAGTTCTTTCGATAGCCGTCTTTTTTTAACGAATATTAAAAAACGGCCAACTTAACGTGCAGAAAGCAATGCGCCTTTTATTCCACTTGTAGAAAAATGAATTTTTTTACATTTGTAAATCGATAGAAAGGAAACTATATTCTCCAATGAATTATGCAATTTAAGTGGGAAGCAATCGGTGAATGTAATTTTTTTAATGAATTGTTGATCATTTCATTTAATGATAATTAATGTGTGTAACTACAGTACTTCTCTAAAATGAATTGTAACTTTTATTTCTTGTCTATTCATTTTAGTTGCTAGTGATTGCAGCTCTTTCATAAATCCAGGGACTGATGCATCGTTTTGCATTTGCCCTTCAGTGCCGGTATTTCAATGGGACCCATTGATATTTAAATGAAGCTTCGTAGCGTTTGCAACCGTACAAATCTAACGAATTGGCACTCTGGACTATGCTTTCCCGGATGCAAAAACTTTGGCAAGTCAGTTGACAATTCGGACTAATATTTGAATTTTAAATATATTCTGAATTCCATTCGAGGCATCATTAACGTTCGTATACATACTTCTACATATTTTCATTCGTTATGGTGAAGTTCTTTTTAGAAATGTTATCGTTTCGTACGTTATATAAAAATACAACGTGGTTTAGAGACTGAGAATAATTCTGCATTTCATGTGTTATTACAAAGAATAAAAGCAACGATGTTATATTAATTGTGAGAATTGACATGTAATATCAACATTTGTGTTTTAATTTAAGTAATTTCGATATTTTATATAAATTCTGATAAACGAATATCTAAGTACATTGTAAATGTATTAAAGCTTAAATCATAAAGTACACTGAAACAACAAAAGGCCATGATCCTTGAATACACAATTACATTATCAGAGATGTATACTTCGTACTGATGTTAGACGTAAGGGCGGTCAGGCTGCAGGGACATTTTTGTGCATTTTCTTTCGAAGTTTTTGTGCCTTAGAAACAATTCCTGACAACACTCGATCCACATAGATATTTTCAAAGAATGTTTTGAACTGCGAGAAAGATCTCAAATTTTCCTGTGATACGAACGTATGATTGATGACGTTTAAGAAATTACTTTCGCGTCTTTCATATATTAATTAAATATATAAAAAATACCTTTAAATGTGTTGAATTTGGTAGTAATAGTGCTTAGTAACTGACTTAAATGTCTTGTTTCATTGCTTTAATGCAAAATATAAAGTATCTTCTATAAAATAAAATAAAATAAAATAAAAGTTGAGTTACAGTGACTAAACAAGTTAAAAAATATGACAATGTCTCTTAGACAGGATTTATTCTTATCAAATTTAATGTCACAGACTATTCATACACTACAAAAAATATTTTCAGTTACTGCAAAATAATAGGAAAAATGTGATCACTTCCAGAACATTTGAAGTTGAAGAAAATACTTCAATATTTTTGAGGTGCTTTCAAATTTTCTTTAAAATCCCATCCATATTATGAATTCCAAACCGATGTATCACCTTTCACTTCACCTCCGAGTTCAGAATTACTTATTCTGTATCGCTATCACAAAACGAATAAATTTCTTATTTGTTCATTAGTGGGTAACGTCCGAATGCTAGAAAATAGCCAATGCAGCTATTAGGTTTCGAAAAGTTACACTGTGTATACGTGAAATTTCAGTGTATTGCGACAGATCTTGCAGAATCAGTTGGCAACAGCATTTCCAGCTAAGATCACAATTTTTTTTTTTTATTTCCTTATTCGTTTCAGAATGATTATTGCAACGCTAACATTCCATTTTTAACTATCGGTTTTCTCCAATAATTTCCAATAACCTATTTTTATTTCAACAGAATAAATGGTTCATTGAGGAAACGCGCCTCTAAAGAAAACATTCTTTTATATTCTTATGGATACAGTAATTTAAGATCTTAACAATTCTGCCTCAAGATTTCAAAAAAGATGAAAAACTAGTTGGTTCTGTGAATATACTGTACTTCTCCCTGACGCGTTTGTCAACAGTGATTTTTTTTAAAATTTGCTGCGTCCTTAATCTTATCACATTATTTTTCGACGCAACGCGTCTCTTCGCCCCTTGTCGAGCGTTGAGCACGGAGTAATCCTCCATTAACGTAGCGTATTTTACGTATGTCTGGTCCTGTCTGTCGGTTGCCAAAGAGGACCGCCAGGTAGAATATCCGCGTACGTGCCTCCTAATACGCGCTCCTGCGTCTTTACCCAGCGGCCTGAAATGGGAAGGAATTAGGAAAGGGGTGGGGTTTAGGACACTTCACAGGGGTTGGACTAGCCTTTGTGAAGCAGCCAAACTCGTTTTATTAGAACAAACTTCACATGAGATTCGACGAGAATCGATGAGAATCGAATCCGGACCTCAGTGGTGAAAGGCTAGCAACTTTGCTATGAGCCACGAGCGAGCCACTCAGTGTGCAAGACGTTGCCAGGATTTCACCAAATTAGTCTCGCCCAATCAGCAAGATGATCAAATCAAGGGGGATCGACACAATGAGAAATAGGTTATTCGAAGCTACAATAATTTTAACAATTTCATTGTCATGAATTTCAACTGGCTCTGCGTATCACACAACTGTTATATAGCAACTGTTACATAGCTGCGAACCGGGACGAACCTGCTGCAGGGTTGCTGTTCAGACTGCTATGCATTTATGAGGAGATTGGCTGGACTGAACTTATGGATTTTCTGGTAGTGCAAACATTTCGAAGCCCTAAGATAGCTCAGGTGGGTGGCGCTGACGTAGTACGGGGCAGGGCCCTTCGTACCTTGTTCATTAAATGCGGACACATATTTCACACAATACATTTTTTCTTGTCTACATTAAACAGTTACAGGCACAAAGTACACAATGAACAGTCATTTGATATGTAGAGTACAATTGTACTCTTTCACTCTGGAACTATCCGAGCCGCGAATTTCTCGCACTTACTTCCGCGGATGAATGATTGCGTTACAACTTACGCAATCACACACAACTTACTACTTAGCGTAAGTACTGCTCACTGTGAGGTATTAAATTTTTAGTGAACTGACATCCGACGCAGGATCTTACACGCATACAGAACCACTGATAGACTTGCTCGAGTGGACTCAAATAGTAAATTCGAGTCAACTCGATAGAGTTGACTCAGTAAGAAATCAACTCAGTAAGAGAACATACTGCATGGTTCTTACGGAGTTTGAAACATATTGACGCGAGACGGCATCATGGAACTACTCTCATATTGTCTGCATCAGAACTGGATTGGCAGAAATTTTACGTAAGAGAACATGTTATATGACTCTTACGGACTTCGGAAGAAATTGATGTGAGAGGACAACATGGTAATACTCTCACAATGTCTAGATCGGAACCAAATATGCAGCGAGCGGCAGTGTTGTGAGAGATTCACCGCGATTGTAGTAGCTGGGTGGGGATTGGGGTGAACGAATGAGAATTGAGAATTTAATTCGTTCCAGAACGATCTGTAAGCTTTGGGCTGTTAATAACAGTTAAATGCGATGTAGAAAGCAAAGAACTGATGTAGGCAAGTTCTCCTTTGTGAATCGTACTATAGTAGATTAGAACAAACTACCTGCAAAAGCACTAGAGACTCTTCCTTCTAATGTAGTGAAATTTAAAAATATACTTAATTCTATGTAGGTAATCATTAACAATACTGGGACTTTTATCATTATTATATTATTATTTTTTATTATTATTATTAATAATATGGTCATGTCCCTTATACAGTGAAGTGTTAGAAAAGCTATAAGTCATCTTACAGATAACTCAAAATGAATTATAACTAGGATATCAATCTCTAATTCTAATTGTAATTATATTTGTAAATATTCGTAATAGTTTTGTAATTGTCGTATATCTAGTTGTAATAATGTTTGCCACCGAGCATTAGCTCAGAGCGAACTTTAATAAATCTATCTAAAAACGGTTTTCAAGCTTTCCATGAAACTCCGCAAAAGATGTGGGGAAGTTAGTATGACGTCACCTAGGACGCGGAGCCCTAGCCTACCCCTGCCTACCTGTGGCAGTAACAGATACCGCAGATGGTGGCTCCTTACGCGTGGCGACAGAGGAACACTCAGAAGCGTGATTGTTGGAGACACAGCTGGCTGTACAAGAATTAAAAGTACAAAATCCCGGCTGGCTTTGCCCTTGACAAGCATATATGGAATACAATATAGAAATTGTTTTTCATATGGAATACAATATTGAAATAGGTTTTCATATGGAATACAATATAGAAATAGGAAGTTGAGAGTCATATTGTTGCTGCTGATGAAGCAACAATACTGTGAAACTGTGGAGGTGACATTTCATTGGAAATATGAGGTATGATCAATGGTCTGACCTGGTGAGATGTGACCTGGTGTGAGAAAATAGCACACACCAGGTAAAACACTGTGTGTCGTTAATCATGGTTGCCCCTTACGTTCAACATGGTTACGTCCACATAGCCATGGTAATGTGGACAACGACGGAGCAAGAAAAAAACGAGATGTAGATTGGCAGCGAAGTTTGAAAAGAACGTTGCAACTTGATAAGAAAATCACATTATACGTGATTTGGTTCTTCAATAAGAAATTAATCAACCACTCTGACAGTGAACTGAACCACACTGAATGAAAGTAAAAGCATTTTAATGTTTTCTGGAAGCTTTCTTTAACAATAGTATTTTAGAATTTAATTTGAAAGATTTCATTTCAGACTTTATCCTTTCATGGTATCAATACAATCAATAAGAAGACCATTAAAACCAATATTTATGTTCAGGAAATATAATATACTAGTTTCTGCGCATTGTATCAAGAAACTGACGCAATCTGCAAAGTTCTTAAATACGGGAATTCTGTTTCGGAGTAAACAATATAATTATATACAAAGCCGTTATCTGCATTTCAGTAAATTCACCACAGACTAGAAACAATGTTTTCCTGTTCGCTTAAACATCTCTCACAGAAATCCGCGAGTCACCCTTGTTCTCGCCTAAGCTATTTAATTACGAGAACACTTCCTTTTCCAGAGAGCGTGTCTGGAAGACCGTCCCCGCCCCACCTCACCCTACCCCATCCCATCCCACCCCAAGCCCACCCCGCCAGACCCATTGTTCATCCCTATTCATCCCGCGCCTCAATCCACTCCAGAGGGCCTCCAATGCGGTTGCATAATTCCACACTGAATATTCATCTGTCCCCGGCAGCCTTCCCTAGCCTTCTGCGACCCTCTGCGCTCACTCGTGGGCCCCGCCCCCGGCACCGGCCCCTTCCCACCAACGCCGCCACCATTCCCCACGCTGCCAACGCCCCCTCTGGCGCAAACTGGGCCTTGCTGCCTTCTTACGACGGCCAACGTCGCTCCAGCTCTTTCTGCGGTCACCAACATCCATGTCACTCGCGCCACCGATGGGGCGCCACCAAATCCCCAGGACCCTTACGCCCCACCACAATTTCCCCTCATTTTCTAATGCTCTTCACGACCCCCGCTCTCATTTTGCACACCCACCCACGACCACCGCCCTCATTTTCTCAAGCCCTGCTACGACCCCAATTTAATTTTTTCACGCCCTCCCACGACCCAAATTTCATTTTCTCACGCCCTCCCATGACCCCAATTTCATTTTTTACGACCTCCCACAACCTCGCCCTCATTTTCTCTCGCCCTTCAACGACCCCAATTTTATTTTCTCACGCCCTCCCATAATCTCGCCCTCATTTTCTCACACTGTCCCATGATCCCCGTTCCTCACTTTCTCATGCCCTCCCTCGTCCCCCCGCTCTCATTTTCTCACGAATCCTCCCTCATTTTGTCCCCCCTTCCACGAACCCCTGTTCCCATTTTATCACGCCCTCCCACACCTCCTCTCTGTTTTTCTTCACGCTCTTGAAACGTTCTCGCAACTTCCCATTTCTCCACACCCTCATGACTTCTAACGCAACCATGTCATCACGCCCACGAACTGTAGCAAACCCACTCACAACAGCAGGCTTTCCAACGTTCTCCTTGGGCTCAGGCTTTCCAAAGTTTTCCCACGTTCTCACACCCTCCTGCACCCTCGCAGGTCCTATCACTCTCTTATTAGTCGATGTAATCAATTAAATCGTGAAAATGCACAAAAATATGTAACTAATAAAACTTTCTTCTTTAATAAGTACATACAGCAATTATTTTCGAGGATACTATTTTAGTTCAAGTAGTATTAACTTTAAACTCTCATTTTATACGATATGAATTCTTAAGATAATTCATCGCCATTGACTTAAATAATAATGTCATATGCCTCTATGCCTAAAACTGTTCTTTGCAAGCTATGACATCTAATAAAAATTAAAAGAATGTTCAAAAATTGGCTATTTGACTATCTGATCCTTTCACATCCACAATTGATTGATTGATTGAGATTCAGGGCGCGTCAACTAATGAGGTCATTAGTTCGGTAAGTGTAGTACACGTTTTTCCTTAGGAGGTGGCGGGGATCTTCCCCCACTAGATGGCGAGTTCCGCCGCCGACCTACCATCGACTAGTGGGATTTCTTCCAACCAGTACATGTACATGTTTATTCTACCATGTATTATATATTTTTCCACGCAATATTCTATATTTTTCATGGTTTTCCCAAACCAGGTATCTCCCATCAGCGGAACACCGTCCCGTCTGGGACAAACTCTAAGCTCCCGACTGGCCACTCAACATGTCTAGTAGTGTAGGGCCTGCAAGAGTGTGTAAAAGTAAAGGGTTAAGATAGAACATGGAAGACGAAAGACAGATCGCAAGCGGTTCGCGGCCAGTTTGTTATGTTTCTTCTTCAGTATTTGTCTGGTCTTCAACGGAGATACCAAGAAATACTACCGATCAGAACAACCGGCCACATTAATTGTCCTTCAGGGAGCGACTGAATTCGACCTATCTAGCTAGTTCGAAAGACTCGAGAATCCTGCAGAGTCGAAAATCCTGCCACCGTCAGGACTCGCATCGTTGGAACTCCCGGTCAGAGGCACTGCAGTGGCATCAGTTGATGGCCTGAGCCAATTTGTCTGTTTTTCCCGTTAGAAAATATTACAAATAGAAAGGATTGGAACAAAAAACTTATAAAAGTAATCCCATAAATAACAAAATGTTTTTTTTCAACAGTGTTCAGTATATTTTGGTCATATCATGTGATGACATCGTGCCGTTTTACTATCCAGTTCCTTCTACTCTGTATTAAATTAAATAAAATGTAAAAGTCAAACTATTGGTGTTACAGCAGCACATACTTTCTCTCATTATTTGTGAGTGTTCGACAGTATTATACTATTACATGTACTTGCAAAAGTGTTAGAGTAGCAAATTTTTTCCCGCATCGGGACTCGAACTCAAGTCCTCGGAGTTACCTCGCCGTGCACCTTACCTCTAAACCAAGCAAGCCAGCCAGCCAGCCAGCCGCTCTTGCGTAGGAACCCTGTCCGACGCTTAAAAACTAATTGTCTAAACCAGTATTTCCAACACGCAATATTCGAAATTTCAGAGAGATTAACGACAATGAGATCTCCGCCATTCGTTTAAGTATCGCTTGCTTTATCAATTAAATATATGTGAAGAAAAAAATTAGAGCTGTTTCCGAGAAACGTTCCTTTTTATAATTTGCATAATTTTAGCGAGAAATAATGTGAAAACTTCTTTTTTTGAAAATCTTATACATGGACTTTTTATAGTGTTGATTTTTTTAGAACAGATTTTGTTTAAGGCAAAAAACTCTACCTTAAAGTTTGTATATTTGGAATGTTACCTTTTTGCTATTTTTGAAAATACGGAGACTTCCTCGAAAATGGGACTAGCACCATATTTTTATCTTCCGACGATACACAGGAAGAAAACATTTTAAGAAAAAATTTTAAGCAGTTTCTGTTGGTTAAAAATTGCCTATATTTCACGTAAAATTATGTGACCGGTAGTCAGACGTTTTTCTCTGAATCATTTTTCCGTTATCAAGCTCCAACAATTCATAGATTCTAACTATCCAGCGTGTTAGAATTTACTATGCGGAAGTACTATGTATCGTAAACCTTGATTGAGAAGAGAGTAAATCCGGAGAAACTTGAAAACATTGGTTATAAATATATAGGCCTTTATAATTATTGCTTAATTAAAATGTCATAAGATTAGATGATGTACTAGGTCGCTATTTATGTCACATAGAGTCGAAAAGTTTAATAAATGTGGGTCCCTCTAGGCTATTTGCTTAATAATAGTATTATGATAATTACAGTGACATTTATTGCTTGGATGCAGGAATTAATTTATATGCTAATTGACCAGCTAATAATGGAACACTCGATTGTTTTAAATGAGATCCTGGATCAAGTTGTCATGGTTTAACTACAGGATAACACAAAATGTCGGAAAACAAATGCCGTTGTCGTCGCCCCGACGCTTCAGCCGTCGTCATCGTCCCCCACAATTACCAATTGAATTAATTACCATCCTTGAATAATGTCAACAAAACCTCATCAACATTTTCTCAATTCCCAGGAACTGCTTTTAGTTTATGCCGAAAAGATTTGTTTTGTGTTTTAGACATTCAGAGAAAGGAATTATTGCTAGATGTTTAAATTCTTTGTTTTACCTTAAATATAATATAAAAGAATGAAGGGTAGCTTAGATATTCATTCAGTGCACTCTCTTAATTGCATCTTGAAATACGAAAGAGAAATTTGATAAAAACATCACATTGGACAATGAATATTCTTGGCGTCAAATTTTACTTTTGTCTTCTGAAGACAGAAGAAGGCGAAGATCAGGTGAAGACAACAGGAGAAACAGAAGACCATTTAACTCTGTCGGTTCATTTATTATCAGGTAAGGTAAGCATACCGTACCAGGACCACCTGGTCAGGCTTATTCATCATAGTCACGTATTTACGGCACTAAAAAGTTTGAACGATTCTCACTTTCTTGAAAAAACTTTACTTGACTTGTAACGAGAAGTAATTTTGGAAACCTGTTTTTGCGATTCATACAACATTTTCAATTTTTTTATTAAATACAGTCAATACTCAACTTCTCAAGAACGGTAGTTTTAACAACATGAACGTACAACACGTCTGCAATTACAGGTTTATATATTAAAATAATGGAAATAACAGTAGTATTGGGGTATTTTTAAGGCTATCCATCGTCGCTACGTCACAAAACAACGTATGTGTTTTGCGGATACCTCTGTTTACACAACTGACTCTTTATCTGAGAAACAAGGCTCTTTCCTGGTTCAGAGAAACCCTAGCAGTATCAGTTGTTTATAAATAATCCTAACGGTAGAGGCTCGTCAAACCACTCAGCGATTCATACCGTAAGTCTCATGCTGGCTTTATATTTGGAGGTCGTGTCATTGACGTCGTGCCATTGCCGTCAATGCTGTCATTGCCGCCCGTGGTACAAGCGGCCAGTCGGGCCTATGTGCTTCGGACGACAAACTATTTTTTTTAATTATTTGTGTCCCATTTTGAAATTTGGCAGACAAATACAAATTGTTTTGTTAGTATGCGATTCGTTGTGGATAGGGAAAAACGAGATAAAAAGATATGGGAAAAGAGAACGGGAAAAAAGAGAAAAAGAGAGAAGTGAGAAATGAGAGGGTAAGAAGGAAAGGGTACGAAAGAGGGGAAAAGGAGAAAGAAAAGAGAGGGAAAAGTTAGAATGGAAAGAGAGGGGGAGAGAAAAAGTGGGAAAAAAAGAGAGAGAGGGCAGAACAACGTCTGCTGCGTTCTGCTAGTTTTAGATAAAACTAGTGTTAGTTTTCAGGCTGTCAAAATTTAAGCTCAGCTCTTGATTAACGCCGCTTATTTGCTTGTGTGGTGACTTGGCGTCCATCCGGCCACCTCGGATTGCACGGAATCTCGTATTAGGGAAACTCGGATGACCGCAACTCTACTGTATTTGTTTGCGGGCCGCCTGAAATGAAACCAGGGGCCGCATGCGGTTGCTGGGCCCCGTGCTGAAGACCACTGGTGTTGTGAAAGGCGAGTGGCACGCGGAGAACTCCGGCGGGGAACCGCCCCCTCTCTGGCCCTCATTCTTACCTCTGAGCAGCCCTAAGGTAAGACGTAAGGTCTGGTGCAACCTCACTCATGGTGCGCCAGTGCTCGCCGGCTGATAGCGAACGAACTCTCGAACTCTTGAGGTGAGGGGACACTGAAGAGGGAGAGCGGCGCCTTCACGGAGGCGTACGCAAGAAGGTTCGATTACGCAGAGGAATATCTACGGTATGGCAGACACGACACGAGCCATCAGCACTCTCACAGAGGCGGTATTTAGGGTACCCGCTAAAACAAATAACTAATCCCTTATTTGAAGTATCCTGACAGGGGCTCAAATTGAATGCTTACAATGGCCGCCTGAATACCTAGATAATAATCGTCGGAGTTTGTCGCATTGTATCACTATTTTTTCCTACTCTTAGCTATAATGCATCAGTTCGTAGTAATTTTAGATGCGAAAACCGCACGCCTTCCCCCTCTCTCTAAAAAAGTCGGAATTAAATTTTGTTCCAATGTTGTATAGTATTAAACACGATTATTTAATGAACAAAAAAAATTCTGCAGTAACCAAGAGGCGATTTTGAAAATACATTTTCTACACTTTTCTTTTTGAAACATATTTTTGAATAAAATATCTGATAGATCGCAAACTGCGGATAGATTGTTAGACAAATATTCAAAGCGACAGAGGTCGAGTTAAAAGAGAAGTCAAGACGTCTTTGAAATAAAAATTTGGTTAATGGAATTGCAATAAAAGATTTATAATACAAGCCCAATAGAACATTTTATAAATAATAGTGAAAACTCATTTTTTATGTTACACTTTATGACAAAAATACTTTGTAACTAGGTGAAGGTAGCGTCGCCGAGGCTTGAAACTATTTAATAAGTACTTGCATATATTGAAAGTTTCCACGAGTATTAAAAAGTTCTAAATAATTTTTTTTAACATAGTCTGTTTTTCCTTGTCCTGGAGCGTAGTACGGGAATATAGATAATTTCTCTTCAATTTCGTTTCCATGAATAGAAGAAAGGACGTTTAAAAGAATGGCCTTTATCTATTTTTAATGAACTATCTAAATTTTTGAACATTGCCAATTTAGAAAAAAAAAACTTGAAAGTATGTGCTGTTGTAGCACCAATAGAAATTGAAGAAAAATTTAGAAGTATTTTTGACGAACATTTTTTTTAATTCTATTAATTTAAAGTACAAATTAGGTGAAAAGTACTGTTTTTTTAATAAGCTGATTTCTTGGAACAAGTTTTGTCTAAGACAAAAAGCTCTATCTTCAATTTTGTAGTTTTGAAACGTTAATTTTTTGCAGTTTTCGAAAATACAGAATTTGCCGAAAATGGGACTAACACATTTTTTACCGTCGATACATACGAGGTGAAAATTTAAAAAAAAGAAGTTGCAACCGTGTTAGAGAAAAATTTCTTTAAAAAAATTTCAACTGCCTATATTTCGCGCAATATTACGCCAAAATTACTTATATTTTCAAAAAACCTGAACATGATATTTCGACATCTGTCTTTAAGGAACAGATTTCATTCAGGAAAAAATTGTCTTCAATATTATATTTGTAGGAAGAAGCCTTAGACATTGCACTACTGCAATTTTCAAAATTTTGGATTTCAATGAACATGAGAAATGCACTACTCTCTTAAGGGTCCATTACGCTCCTGGAGGACAAGTTTAATAAAAATGGTGCCATTTTTTAGAAAATTTTCAAAAAGTTTTGACACTTGATATAACGCACCAACAAAACTCAATATATCCAGTTGAAACAACCAAGCCTTCGCTTAGATCGATCAGGAAATAGTAATTTTGGAGAAAATCATCTGAATGGTTTAGGCTGTAGGCTTCAACACAGACAGAAAAACGAACGGACGAAAGGACGGACGGATAGTCCGGTGGACCGACGCACAAACCAACCGACAGACCGATGAACAGTCGGAGAGACGGACGAACGGACGGACAGACGGATGGACGGAGAGACGGACGGAGGGACGGTGAGGCGGACGGTCGGGCGGAGAGATGGAGAGACGGACGGAGGGACGGTGAGACGGACGGTCGGGCGGAGAGATGGAGAGACGGACGGACGGAGAGACGGACGGACGGAGAGACGGACGGACGGAGAGACGGACGGACGGAGAGACGGACGGACGGAGGGACGGACGGACGGAGAGACGGACGGACGGAGAGACGGACGGACGGAGAGACGGACGGACGGAGAGACGGACGGACGGAGAGACGGACGGA
>BLKR01017046.1:0-16359 GCA_011170035.1 Teleogryllus occipitalis
AGGAGTTGAGTTGATGCACCGGCCGTGGCGTGGGAAGTCCCCCCCCCCCCCGAGCCTTTTATTCTCATCCCGGGCTGGAGGCGCGTGCCGGCTGGCCGAGTGATGAGTGATGCAGTGAGCCTGCGGGCAATCCGACCATGGCTAGGGGTCGCAATGGCTAGGGGTCGCAATTTGAACGAAAACGTCCTTCCCAAATGAGTACGCGAATTTAAACCGTACTGAGGTTGACGCCTGTCCGCGCAAATTTAAACTAGCGGAATTGGATGGGTACGGCCATAGCTTCCCGATGATCAAATGTAAGTCATTTAAAAAATTATTTTTTAACGACGCGAACTACTGAGACGTAGAGTGTTACGCTGGACAGCAGAATTTCACTCCAGACGAGATGTTACTCTCTCTGAGAAAGCTCTGTTCCTGTTTCACCGAGCTGCGCCCCGGTTTTACGAAACCTCTCTCCCTTGTGACAGAAAGCCTTCCCTTTAATTTCGCACTTCGTTTTCATTCTCTCTCTCTCTCTCTCTCTCTCTCTCTCTCTCTCTCTCTCTCTCGCTCTCTCGCTCGCTCGCTCGCTCTCTCCCTCAATTTGCCATCTTTGTCTTTTGCTGTGGAAACTTCCATTAATTTTTCTCAGTTTGGACTTATTTTCTAGAAACTCTTCCATACTTCTTAGAGTGCGCAGGTGCGCGTGACGAAAGCCCAACGCCCCTCTGGTCAATGACGCTGGGCTGACTAGCGCCTGCAGTATAACACAATAGTGCGATCCATCGCAAAAGTTTGTTGAAAAACTTCCTAAAACTCTTTGCATTGCTTCTTACTATCTCACCTTACTATGTTCATGTGGTAAAGAGAAAATATTGTAATACTGCGGCGATTTTTCAACAGAAAAAAACTTGTTTTGTGGATCCCTGATATCGAAAAAGTGGATTATTCTTGTTCCTATATCTAATCAATTACTTTTTCTAAGACGTTGTATAGGCAGAATCCGCGTTTTGTTGTTTTTATAACAAAAGGTTGTTTACGGTGAAACGTCTGTCTACAATCAACACTAGCTCCTATACCGTTCAGGCTAATTTCTCCAAAAGTGACTTTCCCCGATTGATCTGGCCAAACTCATGACCCTGCGAATTGGAAAAGGATATTTTAATTTTTGGAGGTGATATAGATACAGCGTCAAAAAATCCAATGTTTTCTCAAATATGGCTTCAAATTTTTGGATTATTTTACCCCGGATAGTGTACAATTTTAAAACATGGTCTTCTTCTTTACTTCAACGAGTACACACACGTGCTTTTTCTCTCTTCACAATATTCTTCCTTTCTTCTTCCTTTTATCATCATTATTATCATTATTATTGCCACCTTTTCTTCGGTCTTCCGACATATCTTTTTTCAGTGATTCGATAGAGCATTGCTAAATTTGAGATTCTACCGGTATCCATCCTTCGTATGTGCTGTCTCTAAGAATCTTTATAATTATCTATTCCTTCATTTATGTTATAAATGCCCAGATCTTTTCGGATATCTTCATTTCTTATGAGATCATATTTTGTGCAGACTAACTTTCCTGAGAAATTACATTTCAGCTGCTTGGATTTTGCTTTTGTCTATTTGTTTTATTATCCACGATTCACTACCATACAAAAGAACAGGGACAGCCATTGTCTTCTAAAATTTCTTTTTGTATCTTTATGGTTCTATTTATTATCTCGCATATAGTAGAAATCTATTGATTTTATCTTCAATGTTCCATCGGCGTCGTATCTTATTTCATATCTAAGATAGTGAAAATGAGAAACTTGTTCTACAGGAGTATCATCGATAACTATTTTCGAGCAAATGGGGTGTTTCCGTAGTAGGTCATGACTTTAGTTCCCCTTTTGGAGGTTCTATGATTATATTCTTGTTCTCCGACTAGCTTCTATAATGCTCTCTGTAGCTTTTCTTCAGTTTCTTCTAGCATTATTACGTTATCAGCATATAACAGCATTAACACCATTAAGAAATGGTACAGGATAGTGAAAATGATAGATAAAATATAGTTTTCGTAGAAAAATTTGAATATTCGAAAATTCCAAAAATTAAATTTTTTCGGCGTCTTCCTACAATTACAATTTTGAATATCGATAGTTTTTCCTTAATGAAATCCCTTCTTAAAATTATGACTTTTAAATAAAGCCATGTCCAGTCTTTCGGCGAACTCTTTCTTTGCAAAATTTAAAACAAATCACATTGAACAATATTG
This sequence comes from Teleogryllus occipitalis, assembly GCA_011170035.1. Classification (NCBI taxonomy): domain Eukaryota; kingdom Metazoa; phylum Arthropoda; class Insecta; order Orthoptera; family Gryllidae; genus Teleogryllus; species Teleogryllus occipitalis. Next base: position 2,242 of record BLKR01017046.1, read on the forward strand.
AAGATATTTTTGCCTTAAATATTTTTTTCTTAAACCAGATCTTCAGGAAAGTTTATATACAACTTTTTTATAAAAATTAGTAGTTTTGCGTAATTTTTACTTGAAGTTAATGCAGTTTATATAAAAACATTTTCTCAGATACGGCTCCCATTTTTCATTCTTTTTTTTTTCGAGGAAATAACAAAGGACGCTTAAAACGGCACTGCTCTCATTTTCATTGAACTCTCCGAATTTTCGAAAATTGCGTAAGTTATAAAATAATCGGAGAGTCTTTCAGTTTTTAAGAGTCGGCTGGAGCTAGATTCCCGGAGCGGCTGCGTAATGTAGCTGTGAAGGGCTTCGCACAGTTCGAATCTCGGGTGGAGAAAAAAATTGCTAGTTGGAATCAATTTTTCAGATTCAAGCAGCACTATACAACTGCGTAGACATTTCAAACAATGCAAGAAAGAATGTGCCGTTAGGGCACCGCAGGTTTACTGCTATATCGTTGATCTAGCATATCAATTTATATTAGTACCTGTGGTCGAATTTGCCGTTTTAAAGTATTTAAATGATATTTTATTGGTATGGGGAATTTGTTTTTTATTAGATGGAAGTTGCTATCTCAATTTGCTTTAAGTTAACCCAGAAACAATTGCAGGCATGCATTTCACAATCACCTCTCATAAAGTCGGAGTAGTGACCATGATAAACAGATTTAATTTTCTTCGCAGCTTCCAACTTCCCTAAGAATCCTTCTTATCTCGTGTCGACGCAAATATAACAGCTTTGTGTCCGCTTTTCTAATAAATAAAGAAAGAGAAAAAGAAAGAAAGAATTAATAATAATAATAATAATAATAATAATAATAATAATAATAATAATAATAATAATTCGATCGGTATGGATATATCTCGGGCTACAAGATGGCAACTAGCGGCAGTAGACTGTTAAAGGGATAGGAATCGTATACATTGTTCTGAAATACCCAGTGTTATTTTTATTGATAGGCTGTTTTAAGTTTTATACTTCTCACAATGAGTTGAAAACAGCTTCACGAAATTGAGTTTCGTATAAAAGAACAAACAGGAAGTTTGCAGTACTTTGTTGATACATTTTTCAAGTAATTTTAAAGATACTGAAACGACAAATTTGCAATTAATAAGTGTAATGAAATACAGAAAAAATGCTTTGAAAACTAACCTCATTTTTTTATCGATATCACCTTTGGAACGCAGTAGGGCTGGAAATATTTGATGCTTACCTCATAGCTAAAGCGTTTCGACCTCAGGGGGCTCGATTACGCAGATCGGCTTATTTGCTTATTATCCGATGCGATTATTATAGATTTCTCTATGTATCGTGCTGGGCTGATTTGCATTTCCTGGCAATTTACACGAGTCAAATATAGGACTGAAGCCTTACTCCAAGTCGAAATGCAAAGCAGTTTCTTTCTTTTTTTGCACATTCTCGTAAACATCGCGTGCAGAACACAATGACGATCCTTTCATCTTGATTTTCGGCAAATGGGCAAACGATATTTGCCAGTAGATTATTATTGCACAAACGATAATCCCTCTTGCTCATTCCGTTTTTTCAAATCAGCGCAAATGTTACAGCCGTTATTCTCCCTGATCGTATTTCTTTGTTCCGATATTTTTGTCTAAATATATCGATTTAAAAGCTTTTGCTCCGTGGATCAGATACGTCCGAATGTATTCTATTTTAAAAAATGGTTCCGTGCGTGTCTGCAGTGGGTGGGGGGAGCGTTGGGCGAGGCTGCAATGGGTGCAGGGGCAGGCGAAGGGACAAAGGTCGAAAAAGACAGATGACGGAAGAGCTTGATATAGAAGATTCCAAGGAGAACACAGCGCCAGCGGGCCGAAGGGTGGCCTGCTGCCCGCTGCTTGCAGCCGGGCTCGGCAAAGGGGGCGAGCCCGGGGGGCGGGAGCGGGGGTGGGGGTGGCCGCGTGAGAAGTCGACAGGTACAGACATCGACCGCGCGGCGCAGCGCCGACTGCCGCCCTGGCGTTTACCCCGCCCCCTCCCCGCCTCCACCCCCGCCCCGCTCCGCCCCGCCCACCCGCGCCAGTCCCGCGCCAGCCCCGCACCACCCAGCGCCCCGGTGGAGCCGCGCACATGACGAATGGGTGGCAGCCGCACGGTTGGTTGCACCCTTTCGCCCTTCCACAGCCCCTGAGGGTTCCTCTTGTCCGAGGGAGCTCTCCGAGGAGCGACTACAATCTCGCACCCCAATCTAAAACGAGGTGTGAAAATACTCTCAAATGAAGATCTTCCACGAGATCAGCTCGGGTCGAGATATTATCCGATGTCGCTTTGATTCGTTTCGGACCTTCCAGTCTTTCCTGACTCGCTCCTAACCGCAGGCAGAGGGAGGCCGGGGGAGCACAGCGGGTTGGGGACCAAATGCGGAAGGAGCGAGTCAGGGGACACTTGTCTTGAGGCGCAGGTCGGAGAACGCGGACGAAGGACGAATGGGGACGGGCAGAGAATTTGATGTTATCCACTTTCAAAACATTCTTCTGAAATATAAACATACTTAAATGACCCTACAATAAAAAAACTGTCCAAAGTAAGTTTGTTGACGTTTTCTTTTTTTTTTCTTCTTTTTTTGTACAATACAGGAGGGACTCTTTAATCTACGATTAACGAACATCTACCAGAAATAACGCACTTGCGAACTGTCAGCATTGACTTCGCAAATAACTATCCGTAAAAGCTTGCCTGTATTTTGTGTCATCAATGAGCAACGAATATTTGGTAGATTTGCAGAAAGTATATGACCTCATGGATCATGATATTCTTCAATGCTACATTCGAATGGACTTGCTGGCTTGCCCTAGATTCCTGATCTCAAAGATATCAAGCCGAGAGGGGCGGAACATAGGGACCTGGCAAATGGGCAAACAATATTTGACAATATATTATTATTCATGACGAACGCACGGAAGGATGGAGAGATGAACCGATGGGGAACAAAGAAACGAAACGGGAGACAAGGGATACGTGACTCGGGACGTGAGGGATGGAATGCTGGGACCGTGGGCACAAAGACGCAACACGCATGCACGGGGAACACAGTGACAGGGGTGGAAGAACGGAACGGGGAGACGCAGAGGAGGGAAGGTGCAGAAATGGAAGCGCAGGGACGGAGGAACATGGGTGTAAGGGACGGAACGGTGTAGGTGGAATATGAGGGGACAGGAGGGGACGAAGGTCGGGGGCTGGAAGGCGAGGGTGTATGGGCATGTGTCAAGGCGGCTCTACACATTCGTTATTTGTCAAGTAGCGAGCAACCTCTCGCCGAATTCCAAGTAGTGTAGATAAGTGGCTTGCTATTTGCCGAGTGACGAACATTCAGTGCTCGCCGTACCCAGCGTGCGTCGGTCTTTTCGACTCATCAAAGGAAGCGAACATTCGCCTAACTGTTGGGGATGGGGCAAGCAGAAGCAGCTTGTTGGGCGACTGGCGCTTGTGTGGACCGCCTTGAGCGTGAGCGAGCGAAGCGGAGGCGACCCCTGTTGCGTGTGCGCAGGGCGACGGGCAGACGGCGCTGCACATCGCGTCGGCCGAGGGCGACGAGGCGCTCGTCAAGTACTTCTACAGCGTGCGCGCCTCCGCCGCCATCATCGACAACCATGGTGAGTGTCCGCTCCCTCTCCACTCGCCATTGGTAACGCACATTCGGTTGGCGAAATTTCATAAACTGCATTTCCAAATCCACAATAGAATAGTATTTCATTTAATTTGTAAACACAAGAGGTGAATGTTATATCTAAGAATGCCATTCATTTGAGAGATCATGTCATCAGCACTACCTTCTTGCATGTATTTCAGAGCAGCGTATCTTCTGTTTCTTTTGCCTCGGTGGATAGATGTCCGAAGTAGGGCGCGCTTCATCGTCACAAGGGGTATTGTTGGTCCAAAGGATGACGGAAACAAGAGTCCAAATTTCAGCTTCAGAACTTAGCAGTTGGTACCTGTCGTACATTAGGCATCACGTGATGTGAAATTGAAGGTCAGCATTTCTCTTGCAAGAATTCAAGGGAATGTGCCTGCTTCCAATCATCGGCTCATTACTTTTTGCTCTGATAATTATTGTGAATAGTACGATTTCAGTGATTGAAGAATTGAGTTTGTTTGAGCTGCAAGAATATGATTTATAAGGTTGGTAAGAAAATGTTCTATTGATTGAAAGATCAGTTGCATGTTTTGGGGTGACTTAGGATAAATTGGGTGATAAGTAATTTTCAATAAAACTCTTAAATTAATGGTCGAGAATATGGTCGGCACGATGTTGGTACGTTTGGTCGATTGAAGTACACTTCCTGAGCTTCTGGAAGGTACAGTTTCGTGTAGCTTAGGGAGGGAGAAGGGTGTGCGACAGGGGTTGTTGCAGTGGGGGTGCTAGATTTCATAAAACTAATGATACGTTGTACAGGTTGGTGTTGGGAGGGGTGGTAGGTAGGAAGTGCTTTCCTCATTAATATTCTTTGATATGATTCAAATTGTGAACTGGATGCACTATGAGCCTTTTTACAATTAACACATATTATCAAATCGTTTGATCAGTCAGCTATGGCATGTGGTCCTGAGCTTTCGCCGCAGCGTGGAGGAAATCCGCATTTCTTTTGTGTGTCCGTAAGTTTGGCATTGACGACGCTGTACTGCCCCTTGTCTATAACGTCTTTCTTCAATGTAGATTATTACATTAAAGAGATTTTTTAGATTGTATATTCCCATTTCGGAATTCGTTTCTGAGAGAGTAACTGCGCATAAGGGAGACGATTTCCAGTTAGTCTCTCAGTCTTATGATTGTTATTACGGGATAGCTTTTGATAATGGATTCTTGAAAGATTCTATCTTCTGTGTAAGAGACGGGTACATTTCTTAATACTACTGAAATTCTTTATTTGGTTTGTATTGGTAGAATTGTTTGTAGTGGGGCGTAACAATCGATTGTGTTGAACTTAGCATCTGTGTATGATCATCTGGCTTGCGTCATAATATTTGTATGTTTAAGTAGGTATTTTATTTTTCCTCGTATTTCCGCGTTCATTGGTAGCTCATGATTAAGAATAGGAAGTATTACTAATTGTTCTGAGTGGGAAAGGTCATTGTATGATTCGGGGTAAGATAAGGTGTGAAAATCTTTTGTTTGCAAAAATGATGTAGGTTGACAATTTGTTGGGAGAAGAGAGCTGGATGTTTTGAGATTGGTTATATATCTCCAAGATAAGCAGGGATCATATCTTAGAGATGTATTCTTGGCCTCCTTAACGAAGACTCATGCATGCTTCTTATTTGCATTATTGGTTGAGAACTTCTCATTTTCACTGAAGTATGCTTGTCGAGATCTAGGTATTCTGGTTGACTTGTCATGTATAGCTGTTGTTGGATCAAGAGACGACACTTCAAAACCGTGTGGATGATTTTACAGATGTTACCAAATCTTAAGATCTCTTCTCGTGGTCTGATCTACAACTTATGACTTCAGCAGTGCGGTTATTAGCATTCTGATCATTTAAAAAACTAAATTCGTGGCTTCAATGCCAGTAGGCGATAGGTTTCCAAAAGGCGGAAAGTTCTGAATGTGCCCTATCGAGCATGCGTTACCTGACTAAATGGCCGGCAACGTGATATCCTACAATCTCCGTCCTATTCGGACCCTATCGGATCCAATCGGACCCTATCCTCTCTAACTAGGTAATGACGCAAATAACGAATAAGTATGATTGACACATTGTTTGGTCGATTCCTGGTGGCGAATATAGGAGTCAAGAACTGCGGGTAGTGACAGATAGATATTCCCTTTTCGGTCAGGTCTACAGTCCGTTTTCTTCGGCCACTTTTCCAGCTGCATCTCCCGGTGCCTGAAGGACCTACCAGGGTCTCCCGCGGTCTCTACCGCTCCCTTGGAAACCTATCCTAATGTGTCTCCACGTGCTTCCCTACCTTCACTCCAATACAGCCTTTAGATCAGTAAGTAAAAAATATGTCCGCAGTGGTCCGTGTGCCCGTCTCAATGCTTGTACCATTACTTTGGGTGTAGGGAGCCAGTACCTTTTTCACGCATACGCACAAATCACACGCTAATCACACATAGTTACCGGACAGTACAAGGCAGTAAGATCGAAGTATAAGGGTTGCACATGCGGTAGTGGAAATTCCCCCCACGCTACTGTCAGTTCGGGTGATACATGGATGACACCGTCGAGGCATAACGTGTTATTGCCTCGCACGCAAGCCTCGACGCCACCGCAGGACTGAATGGGCAGGCCTGGACACAGAAATATACCTAAAACACATTCGATGTTTTGCACAACTTTGCAGTGAATCACTTGTCAAGAATATATGCAAATTAGGTTGCAATCGATATGTGGTGCCATTGAAAACTCATCGCATGTTTACCTTGTTTTTATTATATTCATTTAGTTTACGTCTTCCCTCCTAGTTCAAGTTACTATAATAAATGAGAAAGTAATTAGTTGTTCATCTTTATACGACACGTCGGGGTGAACGTAACAAGGAAATTTCCTTTTGAGATTAGTTACAGTTTCAAAATTCATGTTATAAAATTTCCAGCCAATCTCTAAGAGATAATACATACAATATATTATGACAGGATGTCTCACCAACTATTGGCCACCCTCATAACTTCTAAACGGTAAATCGAAATGCAGTTTTCGCTCAACAATGCAAAATAATGGGGCAAGTAATAATTTGTACGGATATTGTTTGTAATATTTTTCATTTTTGAGAAATTTAACCATCTTTGATTTTTTTAAATGGAACCGTATATTTTTCTCACCCGCAATGGATAGATATTGAACAGAGGAATACAATGATGTATTATATGTTAGTATTTTGATATAAAATTGAGTATAAAAATGGCCTTTTTGACTTATGATTTTAATTTAAGCAGACAATATTTTCTATAGCAACCCTTGCAGCTTTTGGCTAAGGTCGTCATCGCGGCGTTGAGGCTGATAAGGGCGATGGCTTCGCGAAGCGAAGGCCGCCTTTCTCAAAGGCGACATTTGGAAGGGCTACTAAAGGAAACTTTGTCGGTTTAATTTAAAATCACATCTCAGAAAGTATTCCTTTATAGCCAAACTACTGTCAAACCATTAATAAATGCCCCATGATTCCGCAGTGTTGAGCGAAAACTGCATTTCGATATCGTGAACCGTTTAGAAAATATGAGGATGGCCCATTGTTGGTGGGACACTCGCTATATTATATATTGATATATCAAATTTTAGATCTTAAAAAAATTGTTTAGGAATAAATGTTAATCAGATTTTCAGAAGTAAAAACACATTTCCTTGACACACTATTAACCCTATTTAAGTTTTAGTTCTGTCTAATTTAGTTCTCTTTATCCCAGTTCATTGTCATTCATGGGCCAAATAGACATTCTGGTAACAACCAATAATATTCTGTAAAATATTGACCACCCAATAAATTCTGTCTGCTTGAGGAAGGTCCCAAACGAAACTAGGTGTTGCCGTTGCAAGCAAGAAGTGAATACGTAATATTGATTTTAACCGGAAAGTCTGTTTATTTGGCCAATGAATGCCAGTTAGCCTTATCTATTGAATACTTTGTTAAATGGTGGCATCACTCTGTGGAATGCTTCTGCAAACGGAATCTCGTGGGTTCCAGACCGCACGCCCATGCATCTGGCAGCGGAGAATGGGCACGCGACCGTCATCGAGATCCTCGCCGACAAGTTCAAGGCGTCCATCTACGAGCGCACCAAGGACGGCAGCACGCTCATGCACATCGCGTCGCTCAACGGCCACGCCGAGTGCGCCATGATGCTCTTCAAGAAGGGCGTCTACCTGCACATGCCCAACAAGGTGAGGCCCCGCGCCCGAAGCTCTCCTCTCGCGCTCACACACATAATAAGAGATAAAGAGCAGGCCTAATGGCTTCACCCTCGCCAATTTATAAAGGGCAATTTTATTACTATTACTATTAGTATTATTACTATTATTAGTATTATTATCATTATCATTATTTTTTCATTATTATTATTATTATTATTATTATTATTATTATTATTATTATTATTGTTATTATTATTATTATTATTACTACTATTATTATTAATGTGTGGCGAGGCAAATGTCATAAGGCCAGCTCTTCCCCCTTACCACTTAAATATCTTTACATTTACATAATTTTAGTTAAGGAGTTTGAGCGCAAATAATGGTAACTGATGTTTGACGTTGCATAGATATGTGTAATGATTGCATTGAAATATGTCGGCTCCCGACTGACGTGGCGAAATAACCCCGTCATGAGGAGGTTTCAGATCGTTTTGAGGCTTTCTCCAGGGCTGAAATACTTGAAATTGCTTCTTTTATAATCGATCTGCTATTCTACGTATATTAGTAGACTTCCGAGAATGTCGTGTCGCTCCGTTGATAGAAAAGTCAAAAATGGCAATTTTGGAAATAAGTAGTGAAAATGCCCTCCCCCTCACAAAAAACAGTATTTTCATGTGGGAAAATGCAACAACTTAGTAATACAATTTTACCATCTGTGAGTGTATCACTTACTATATACTGAAATTTTATTATATGGAAAACCGACTTGTTTTTTAGAGGTTTCTTTTCACTTTCACGGAGCGGTGTACTGGCTTTCGCCTGTGTGGATGACCGATGTCACGTCGTGGACTGAGCCAAAGTATGTCAATCTTTCTTTACCTCATTTATGGCTGAAATTGTCGACATACTTCTTTTACACTTAATTTGTTGTACCAAGTGAACATAGTCTTCCACGATGTAAGATGTTTTGACTCTCTTATGACCGGTTGACGCTGCGTTATGGGCCGGCTAGGCATGTGTATGATGCCTTGGCCTTTCTTTTGGGCCTTTTTGAGGATGGACTGTATTACAAAGTGAAGACAGAGCCTTCTACGGTATGCGTCACGTTCAGGGTGTCATAACTTGAATAGAAAGCAATTTGTAAAATGTTTCACGGAAAGTTCTCTCAAATTAGTATGCTTCCACCGTTCTGAACATCGTACGTAGAAATAATGGTGAACGCGCTGAGCAAGAAAGATGCTCATGATGGGCTTTTCGCGATCTCTTTTCTTGTGCTCAGTAAACACGCAGTGCAGCGCACGTGTGAGTGATTACTGAAATGAGCGATTAAGCCCTGGAGAAAACAATGCCTATAAGTAGCGTCGCACAAGCATTTAGAAATAGGGAGTTCGAAATTTATTTGAGGATGATGAGTTTTTGCTTCTATTGTAAGTTGGGAACATATGAGGGGGAAGGTTCGGTTCTGCGCACTTCATTAATGGGGATGGGGAAGACGGAAAGCGCCAACCACTGCAATGAATACGAAGCGTACAGAAGTAGGTAATACAAAATTAGTTATTACTTAATTCGAAGATCATACTCATACGTGCAATGAATTATTAAATTTTGTGGACTGAATAGTGATGACAGTACTCTTTCTGTAGCCTTGGCAACCAAAGTTTGCCGTAAACTTTATGCTCGCTTAGAGCGAGAGGTGCGTCGCCGCTATAGTCACATGATAACTTTTACCCCTAATTAATTAAATGATTATTCATCTTCTCGTCATTTCCCAGGAGAGACAAGTATCAGTTCCCTTCACCGGTTGTTAAGAACGTCGAAGAGACGTTTTCTCGCCCTCTTTCTGGAAGGCTGAGAGGAGTAGGAGGATGAGAATGCAGCATCGTGTGTTTGGGTTCTGTTGCAGGGAGGAGCCCGCAGTATCCACACGGCCGCGCGCTACGGTCACGTGGGAATCATCAGCACGCTGCTTCAGAAGGGCGAGCGCGTCGACGTCACCACGCACGTAAGGCAACGCCCGTCTGCGCTCACACCCGAGTTGCCTCAGAGATGGCGTTACCGTAATCTCTGTTGCGACTGTCAGGGAGGTCATAGCGTTCGAATCCCGACGGCGGCAGGATTTTCGACACTAACTACACAGCAAGGTCGAATTTAGCTGCTGTCTGGAGGAGAATTATAGCGACCGGCTGCTCTGATCGGTAGTTTTCCGCGATTTCTCCTGTCAATACCAGACGAATTCTGGAATAGCACCCTACAAACGGAACACGAACCGCGCGCGGTCTTTCCTTCCCATGCTTCCCTTGTCGTATGCTATCCCTTTACACTCACACACACTTGGATGAACTATACTACCAAACGTTTCGGGATACCAGGCGTGAGCTTAGAGCTTGTCCTAGCTGGGGCGGTGCTTCACCGGAAGAGATACCTACTCAATTAATTACCGATGCACCGACATTGCGAGACGAACTGCAATGCACATGGACCCTTAAAGGACGTTGTCTTAAAATTGAACACATTCGATATGGTACTAAGCAAAGGGATGACTTGAAAAATAAAGCCCCACCTGAAATAAAAGAAATGATAAACCGTTTTTCTAGGTGTCTTAGATTAATTTATACAAACTTCTAAAGTGATTAAAAATGATTACTTTTTGACCATCAACGTATGTGAGAAATTGCATAAATCTATGCTATATCCATTTATATATGTGGCATTTGCCCCTGATTTTGGGCAACTCCTTATGCATAGATGTTTGCAGATCACGGTCTGACGTAGATAAGAAGATTTCATGAGTCTGTCAGGCATGGTGCATACGAGATAGCATTAATAGGGCACATGAATCACGTATAAATGCGCGTAACTACTTTAATACAATTTTCTACTCTGTTCGTTTACAAAAAGGTATAATTTTCGAATTATGCACATTCCCTAGAAGTTTGTAACATTTATTCAGAGAATTCTTTTATGCGACCACATCTTGGTTATGCCACTTGTCAGTTGGAACTATTGCATAATTTTAACTTACACCCCCACAAAATATCGTAATTTTTTATGTCGAAGACACGTCTTGTTGGAATCAATATATATAAATATTTCCTAATTAGTATAAAGTTACGCGACAAGAACGCCGTGAGTGTCGTCTTCAATGTTCTGCCTAACTTTCTTTTTTCTCCAAGGCGACGGCAGTATTTGCTTCAAGAAACCACAAAGTATTCTTCTCAGTCGATGTAAAATTACATTTATTACACGTGCACACTTTCACTCATTCACATACACTCTACGTGGTTTCTCTAACTACATTGTTACAACGAAACCGTGGTTCTTAAGCACAATATCTGCGGATACAGAGAGAAATGCGGTCGTCGGGACTTTTTTGACTTTCTGATTTCCTTTGAAATCCTTGCCCCGATTGGATGCGGTGAAAACTGCAGGTGTGTCTGTCTGTGTTTCTGTTCGTCTCTGTGCGCGCGACTGTTTTTGTGTCCCTCAGAGCGAGTGTGTGTGTGTGTGTGTGTGCGTGCGTGCTTGCATGTGAGCGAGGTGAGTGGTGAGCCAGCGAGCTGGAAGACGAGGCTGCCAAAAGGTGATTGCCCTTGCGCAGGACAATTACACCGCGCTGCACATCGCCGTGGAGTCGGCCAAGCCGGCCGTGGTGGAGACGCTACTGGGCTACGGCGCCGACGTCCACGTGCGAGGTGGGTGCTCCGCAGCTGCCAGCGCAGGCGCAGAGCGCGGGCTTTCAGGACTGGTAGCACTTACGGTTTGAGGTTAGGTGTCTGCTTTTTGCAATCGCTCCTTTTATTCCGTTTATTGATTCTCAAATTGGTGGTTAAAAATGTTTATATGGTTGAAAGGCAAGGGAAGAGATTCTACAGCTCTGGGCGTATATTGTGCTTCTCCCCAACGGCTCCAATATTTTTCTTTAAAGTTTTGTTATGATTAGTGCCAAACGAACTCTATACGATGAAATTAACGCCATATTGCTAATTTTTTTTTTTCAAAAATTACAGAAATGCCTTTTATATTTGTCGCACAGGTCGGTAATATTTAAATTCGAGGCGATTTCTTCTCGTTGTTGTACTTACGAGTACATGCGTTTTAAATAATGTCATATAAAGTTTATCGAAAAGTCAAGTTTTCTGTTAAAACGAGCTCAAAATTCCGCATTTCCAGATACGTTCAAACGTCATTTTCTCTAGAATGGCTTCAAATTTCTCTTCAAACTTTCCCAACGGTTAGTGGTAATGGCACTGCTTAATATGACGTAAAGCTGATTTCGGTGTATTCTGACGTAAAGCTGATTTGTTTTTGTAAATGTCTTACGTCGTTAATATCCACATTTTTATCGATACATTATTGCATTTGTTAGTGAAAGGTGAAAGTGCTTGAAATGAAGTTTTTCGAAATCTCAATAAATTCCTGTGAAAAAGAGGTTCAAATTTCCCATTTACACTAATGCTTAATCGACTTTTTCTTAAAAACGGCTTCAAATGTTTCAACGAAAATTTCTATTTCACGACGAGGTTTTACTCTTCTTTAATATTTTTAAAGTAATATTTCGGTTCTACTATTAAAAAACCGAAAAGTTGAGAAAATGTTAAAAAAATGTACTTTGAGCGATGATAGATGGCAGCTGGTCGGAGAATGGAGCAAGACCTTAAAGTCAGTGCACACCAAGGAAATTATAAAAATTTGCTACGAGAGAGTCTGCGTCATTCTGTAGCACCACTAGTTATTTTTTGACTCTCAATTCGTTTAAAACTTCCCGCTCGTTTTGTCCGGCCGGGGAGGTTTGTTGTGCCGACAAACTGAGTTGCGATCAAATTTCCACAAAGAATTAAATAATTGCATTGTACTACAAATAAACAATCCAGTACTTCCATGATTCGAAGGTTCTCACTTCTATTGAACAAATTAACGAACTTTATATATCGTTAATTGTCACCACCATTTCATCTTTTCGAACACATTTACGCTCGGAAATATGTTCCGCAGACGTAAACAATACCAAGAACCGACCCGGGTGCGCATCCCTGTCAGCGTGACAATTCTTTGAACAAATTTAATTATTAAAATGCAGTTGTTACTCAGTAAGAAAGTCACAACTTGGTATTCTTTACGACTGCGGAATATATTTCCGAGCGTAAATGCGTTCAGAAAGGTGACAAGGTGGTTATATATATATATATATATATATATATATATATATATATATATATATATATATATATATATATATATATACTAGCTGACCCGGCGAACTCTGTTCCACCTTAACAGCCGGTCCCATCTTTTTCTCGCGTCGCACTCACTGTGAGAAACTGTACTATCCTTGTTGCACCCGTGATAATAAAGCAATTGCAGATTTGTGTTTTTCTCTCAAACAAAGAAGAATTTCAAAAAACGCTCTGATATTAAATAGATAATTAAAAAATCTATTACGTAGCAGAGCGTTTTTTTGGAATTGATTTTTGTTTAAGAGAGAAATACAAAGTTGTAATCATAGGGACCGGCTGTTAAAGGCAATAAATAAGCAGGTTTTGGAATTGATTAAGTTAAATTGTTTATTAGAAAATACAAATAAAAAAATTAAGTAGATTAATCACTCATTATTGTTCCTGTATTTTGGTGCATATGTTGCACTCTTCAGTTAAGTACCTTGTGATACACGACATTTTTTGTTTTATTATCAGGCGCAAAAACAAACAACGCAGATGATCTTCCGACCCGTGAACATACCACATATAATTGACCATGGGAAAAACATGGATATTCTAGATTCAAACCACAAACTTTCGAGGATTGGCCTTGTGATTTGTTGATGGTCATGGCGAATGCAAGACGGATCGGAAATTGAAGTCTTTTAAATTGAAACGTCATATCGCTATCATTATCGCCTTCTGTTATCAGTGCGGCGTTATAACAATGGGTTACAACAGGCAACAATGACCGCTAACATGCGAAATCACGTGAAAACGTGCGAAAGCGTTCAAAAACGTGCGTTCTCACACAGGAACGCTGTCGAACGGGATAAACAGTATCCTATGTCCGTCTCCTGGCTCAAATCTTCCTGCTCACCAATTTTCAGCCAAATCGGTACAGCCGTTCTTGAGTTATAAATAGTGTAACTAACACGACTTTCTTTTATATATATAGATATATATATATATATATATATATATATATATATATATATATATATATATATATACTTACTCTCAACATATATATATATATATATATATATATATATATATATATATATATATATATAATAGAATTA
>BLKR01017047.1:0-16342 GCA_011170035.1 Teleogryllus occipitalis
AATTCCATATTTAAAAGAATCTACAATACGACAACTGAGTCTATTGTATAAGAAGAATAAATATAAAAATAAAAAAAAACTGCAAAGGAAAGAAATGAATGGCCTCGTTAGTTTCATGCTATTCACACTCCTCTCTCTTACAAAGATTTTAAATGCGTCACTTATACTTTCATCCTTTTCCTGATGAATTGTTTTAATGCATTGTAATATGATAATTACCTCCTCGAATGTCTTGAAGAGGTTTTATCGTAGATGCAGTCCTGAAGTCCGTAGCAGTACGAGGTGCCGCCTTCTCGTGATCGGTAGGTCCTCACTCTCCAGCTGTTACTTCAGAAAAGAAAGCTTTCTTTCTCCCGACTACCGGTGTCGCATACTCTACCGAGACGCTCTCTTACGGATATAGTTCGTAGTTTCCATTTTCGGATGGTATTCATGCGCGTTGGCGCGCGTTCAAACAGCTTATCTTATTCTTGAATATTGATGTGCTCCGTTTTCCGAGACCTCGGCAAAACGGATGGTCACAGTACATACTGCAATTATACATATTTGCTGTTCCTTGCGAGGGCATTTCAGTACACATTTCATACAAGTTTTTATTCTGTCATCCGCCCTGTTATAAGACTTTGTACTAATCTACACTCCAAAGCACTTCGAAGTGTTGCTTAAAATACACGTCTCACCTCTACCGACCCAGTTTCCTGACGCGTGCAAACTCTAACGGCTCGATTTCCACGAAATCGCGCAGCCGCCTTGCCATGTGCTTTAGAACCAATTATGCGAAGTCGCCAACGGAAATTCAACCGCCGTAGGCGATCAACATTCCCAAAAATTCCAGAACATTCATGAGCAAGAAAATTCAGTTATCAAAAAACGTTCCTGACGAATGGATGTTACCGCACGTCACGTAAATTTCCTTACATTTACTACACGTCTTCGGGATTTATCGTCTGCCTTGTGCAGTTTCAACGCCAATGCCGCTACTACTACTACAAAGCTACAATTGTTCTCTATTGTGCGTGCTTTCTTTAAGGATTACTTGTAGTAATGTGGTAATCTTTCTCGCCTAAGTACATAAACAAGGGCTATAGTTACATGCTGAAAACTTTGTATTCGCATCGGAGCACTAAACAAATCTATACCGAGTGTAATATTACGATTTCAGTGTCCGTTTTCGACCTAGCTTGCGTCTTGCGAGATTTGCATACGCAAAACTTATTCCGCTGAACTGATAATCTCAGAAGAGAGCTTTTTGATTGCGTGTCTACGTGCGCGCACACTTAATAATGAGACTGCCAGCTACCGATGTTCCTGTCCGCCTCAGTGCGTGCACTACCAACTCACTACTAGCGTCAAGACTTCGTCTGCTTCGCGTGTTTTCCTTGCAGAAGAAATGCAACAATTGTGAATAAATGATCTTTTATCTTAATCAGATATGTGTGTGTTTTGTACGAAGGATTCCGCAGTCTGTGTTCCATTATAATCTGCCCGACTGATTCATCGTAGGGCTTCGGGAAGGGTGTGCAATTTTACCTTCACATACAGGCCATTCTCGTATTATCCATCGCACTACGTTGAACAAATGTATTGTTACTGTTCTATATTGTTAAAAACGCCCCAGACAAATTCAAATTTCCCATAAAACATTTGGAGTGAATATATTTAGCGTTGTCTAAGCTCTTTCAAAAATATAATTATTTACAAAATTTTTCCTCCATACGAAATTTATTGGGCCTTCCTTGTATTGTTTTTTTTTTTTTTCGAAAATCATAATAATGTCGTGGTCTGGTTTCTATGAGATCAACACAACAAAAACATCAGTCTGAACTTCAACACCTCAAGACCAGGATAAAATAGATCTTTCCCTTCGCAACGTGTTCTACGTGTCAAAAGAATTAAATATTTTTGAAACTTACCTTTCATTGGTCTGTATAGATCAATGTTGATCTGTATAGATCACGTTGTTGTTACTATTACAATGTCCATTATTATAGGATCATACAATTGCCATCTTTGCATATATATATATATATATATATATATATATATATATATATATATATATATATATATATATATATATATATATATTTTGTGACCATCCGTTTCCCCCGAAGCCTCGGAAAGCGGGTCACATTGATGTCCTGAACAAGAGACCAGCTGTTTGAACGCGCGCCAACGCGGAAGGATATGAGAAGGTAACAATTACCTAAAGAGATCAATAGAGATCGCCACGTTAGATCGGGCGAGCCCTGTAGTTGACGGAGAAAAAGTCGTTCTTTCTCTAGACAACAGCGGACCAGTTCGGACGTGCCGACCACACGACGGGAACTTGTGCTGCAACGGACTACAGGAAGGCATTCTATGAAAAACTCTTCAAGAAGACTAGAAGAGTTTATTTTTTTCTCTCGTTAATTTCGTTTATCGTCGTAATAGTGGCTCTTGTAAATCTGTAGTGCTCAATTTAAAAGAATTCGTCGCCAATACAATTTTCTCTGAGCATACGAAAAGAGTTTCAACTGAATACGAGACGGTGGGCACGTGCTGGTGAACAACGAGACTTCGACGGAAGAGCGAGCAGTTCTGTGGAGGGGACGGCGTCCTCAGACCGAGGTTGGTTACTTCAAGGCCGCGCCGCTGGGAGCTTCGCGTCGCACCCGAGAAGCGAAAACGTAAGGTCGTGCCCAGCGAACAGTTTCTAGATATTGGAAGGAAAGTTTAGGTTGCAGTCTTGGCGTAGAAAAGAGGGGGGAGACGTATTTGTCATACTTAACGATAAGAAAAGTATAATTACAATTTCTTTCCACCCCTAGCACGCGAGTAAAGAATCAACCTTTTCTTTCAAAAGAAAATTGGAAATGTACAGTTATAACTGGTAAAACTAGAAAATGAAGGAGGAATCAGTTACAGATATTCTCAGAATTGTTTTGTTGAAAGAGAGAGAGTAATTTATTACGGACAAGATCAATTCAGAATTGTCAGACTTGATTTTTAAGTAGAATTTGTTAATTTGTAAAAAGTAAACATTTCTAAACCTTTCTCATGATTGAAGAAAGTAGTAACTGAAATTGAATGTTCAGAGAGAGTAAGAAACCTTGTATATAGTGACTAGTGTGTTTTGTGTTTTTTTTCCTTTCAGCATTTTATGATCAGTGTGTATTTAAATTATCTTCTGATTGGTTCGTGTAATTGTAATAACAGCAAAACTTTTATAGAATATATTTGAGTGTGTGAAAAGTGATTCTCCTTGTATTTTTTAAGTAATTGCATCCAATCCACAACGTTCTGCACGACCCTGAACCCCGCCATTCTTCTTATAAAATTTTTTTTTGATTGCGTCCACCCAGAAAACCCCCATTCTGAGCTAGTCGGACGGGTGGGTCGCAGTATATATATATATATATATATATATATATATATATATATATATATATATATATATATATATATATATATATATATTGTGACGTCACGGGGTTAGACAACCCCATAACGCCACCATCAGCTATGTAAAGAGGCTCACTAACAGAGAGGACTAGGGTACGCGGCGGAGCGATGGCCGGTAAACGCGCCATCTGCCCGCAGCTTTTCAAACTGCGACGCCCGAACTAGAGGGTAATGTTTCTTCCGAGAGGTTACGAAAGGAGGAGAATATGCACCCCTCCAAAAATTTCCCCAGGCGCGAGTATCATAAGTATCGCGGCGCGCCTCGGAGGAGCTCTCTTATACGGCAACTGGGGCGGCGACCAGAAGAAACTCTTTTACGACAACTATGACGGCGATCGGAGGAACTCTCTTTTACGACGACTGCAGTGACGACCAGAAGGAGCTCTCTTGCTACAACTGTAACGGCGAGTACAAATAGATAGAATAGGAGTTTACTTTAACTTGATAGTAAAAAGCTAGCTCGGAAAAGCGTATCTTAGAAAAGTGAAGTAATTAGGAGATTGAGTGCAAAATCATTCGTCGCGGTCACAATAATTCGGAGAGCAAGCCAAGTAACTGTTTTGACATCGGAATAACTTCAAAAGTTGTAAAATTCGCGCAGGAGGACAGTAATTTAATCCAGCATCTCACATTGCACGCTGAGATCACACATGCCTAAAGTGTGGTAGGTCGGCCGAGCATGTGAGCATAACTCTTGCAACATTAATAATTTCGAGGCTGGAAGCGCGAACGAACGTGTACGAAACGGTGGAAGACGGACGACCCCAGGAAGAAAGAAGCGTAGGCGAGAAGGACTTGGTCTAGAGCGAGGATAGTACGGTTTCGGAACGAGAGAAAGGTGTGGAAATTGGTGGCTTGGCGGCGTTCGAGCGGAAGGAACTGCTTTCGTCGCAGCACAGCACGCGAGACGACGCGGCAACGCGGGGCGAGCGGCAGAAAATCCCCAAGGTTACCTACAGGCGAGCGACGCAGAGCTGGTGAGGTAAAGGCAGTGTTAAAAGTGGGTGAAACGTCTAAAATAGGAGGGAGAAGTATTTCGAACTGTGTGAGGGGGAGTTTCCAGGCCATTTACCGCACGTGTCAGTAGATTCATTTAAAGAAGTCTACCTTGTACAATTTTACGTAAATGATTCAGAAATTTTATATGTTGTACAGTTAATATTATCCAGAAAGATCACTTTGTTGTATTATGTTTCAAGTAATTGCTTTTGTGACATGTAAAATGGTTTGAATTAAGTAACGTGAATGCCACGTATATTTTTTGGTGTTCAGTATTATAGTGAGTGCGAAGCCCAAGGCTAACACCTGTGAAAGGGTTTCTTTGAAACAAGTATCAAATTCATTTGAAAAGAAGCCGTGCACGGAAAACTAGAGGCCAAAAGAGTAAATAATTTAGTAGGGGAAAAACTCAGAAAGGAGTAATTAAATCCTAAATTGTAGTTGATGAAAGTGTGTTCAGGCAGTCGAGGTGACGCCTATATGTTTTGTTTTTTTGTCTTGTTTCATTTTTTCAGTGACCAGCTACTTAAAGTGCAATAACCTATTGTGAAATTGCGTCACTGTAAATTTTCTCATTGAATTTTTGTTCATATTATTATTATTTTATTTGATTCATTGTGTTAAGGGTTCAGACCTTTCTCATACCGGAAAGATCCTGCTTCCTGAGAATTGTAAGCTCGCTTCACGAGCATTCATGCTATCACGACCCACCACGTGTGGTAAAGTAGGTAGGTGGGGGTGTTACAATATATATATATATATATATATATATATATATATATATATATATATATATATATACTAACAATAATAGCATTAACTACATTTTATGGCTGACCTTCACAGTTATTTTAAACTATTAAAAACAAGATTACACGACTTTTAACTACACTTCACTTCACTTTCACTTCACAACATTTGAAATTCACTTCTCTTTTTACTTTAATACTGTGCACTACACTGCACAACACGTCACTACACTTCAATACAATACTACTTTGAATATAATTATATATTTAATGCAGGAACGCATTTAATAGTAATTAACACAATAATAATAGCAATAAAAATAACAATGATAATCAAATAAAAACTGATATAAGAATCCAACTTACTAAATTAATAAAGTTTATAAATACCATTAGTTAATTTATTTTTAAATCTTTGAACACCTAGAGGAAAGGGTTCCAAGGCTGTCGCAGGTAACTTATTCCAGTCCGTTATTGTTTTATTTGTAAATGAAAATTTTCCAACATCTGTTCTCTGTGGCCTAAACTGAATTTTGTGCTTGTGATCCCCCCTACTAAAGTACGAAGGTCTACCCAATCGGATGTAGATATCTTTCCAAGCTGGATAACCGGCATACGCTTTGTACAGGGCACAGAGTCTTGCCTTAACTCTCCTAATTTCTAGAGACTCCCATTCAACATTCTTCCTATTCCCTCGGAAAGTAAGTGTATACGCTCTTCTCTGTACTCTATTCAAATATTCCTTTTGGGAATTTCTATAAGGGTCCCAACAAACAGCCCCGTATTCCATTAATGGACGAACTAGAGATAAATAAGCTAATTCTCTCGCTTTCGCAGTACTCTTTTTTAGTATTCGCATAGTAAAATGCAAGGACCTCCAGGCTTTCCCTACGACACAGTTTACCTGATTTTCCCAACTCAATTTGCTATCAAAAATTATCCCCAGGTACTTACAAGACACGACTCTTGGAATGTTTTCGTTGCCTAAACGGTATTGAGTTTCATTGTATTTGCGGCCCCTACCAAACGTGATGGTTTTGCTTTTCGAACTATTTATTGTCATGTCATTTTTTTTCGCCCAAAAATGTAATCTGTCTAGATCACCCTGCAAAATGTCCTCGTCTACATTTGATTGAATAACTCGATATATTATACAGTCATCTGCAAATAGCCGTACCTTTGAATATAAATTGTCTGGCAGGTCATTCACAAATGCGAGAAACAGGAGAGGTCCAATAACGCTTCCTTGAGGGATCCCTGAAGTTACTTTTGCTTGAGTCGAAAATTGTTGCCCAACTCGGACTTTCTGTTTCCTATCTCGAAGAAGCTCGTCAATCCACGCCACAACTCTGGGGTCAATACCCGATTGCATTAATTTATGAACCAATTTATCGTGTGGAACAACATCAAATGCCTTCGCGAAATCTATTATTACGGCGTCCACCCTCCCACTATTATCAACTTCATCAGCTATATCCTGAAACAATGACACTATCTGACTCTCGCAAGAGAAACCGTTCCTAAAACCATGCTGTCCCTGAAAAAGCCATTCTTTTCTTTCCCATTCTTGTCTAATATAGCTAGTTATCAAGTGTTCCATTAGCTTACATACAACTGACGTGAGACTTACTGGTCTATAATTGGCTAATACAGTTCTATCACCACTCTTGAAAATCAGAACAACGGTAGCTAGCTTCCAATCATCGGGCACGCTTGAATTGTTGATCGAAACCTGAAATAATCTTGTTAGATACGGTAATATTGCCTCTCCACCGAGTTTAATTATGTCAGTTGAAATGGCATCTGGACCCCGCGACTTTCCATTTTTCATAGATTTAATTCGTTTTCGCAATGTGTTTACCTCTATATTAAACTGATTTGGCACAGCTTCCCTCGATATCTGAGTGAGTTGAGATTTTTTTTTAAAAACGGAACTGAAGTAGACATTGAAAGCGTTTGCTTTTTCCCGATCATCTGTAAGTAACCTATTTTTGGTATCTTTAACGATAGGAATTTCTTCTTTATTTCCTCTTCTTCTGCGAACGTATTTGTAAAACCCCGACCAATTATTTCCCTCTTTGTCGAGAATATGCTTTAAAAAAGTCTCCTGCGCAATTTTGGAAATATATTTTTATTTTAGTGAGTAATTATTATGTTAATGGATCTTTCTATTCCTGTGTTATTCTACGCTTATTGTTGTTTGCTCAGAATATACAATATTCTTTCTTATTCTTAGTCTGTATTTATTCTTATTATGTTTTGTTTCAAGATCTCATTAATATCCTGTGATATAAAACCCCAGTAACTGGAGTTGAAGTAATAAATAATTTTATTGCAATACATATTTACGACAAATCCTCATTTTTAATCCTTCATTTCTTTAAAAAAATGGGGGAGGAAGGAAAGCAGAGTTCAGGGAAAAAACTACAACAGTTTTGTGAAAATTTGGGATATGTTTTGTATCTTGAAAAACTAAGATCCCTTCCCTTCCCCGAGCGCGCGCTTGCTGGTGGAGCGCTGCGTGACCTTCTGTGGCTGTCTGTTACATTCAAAATGTCCGTTAAGAACTGGTCGCAAAAGAATCAAAATTTCTCAAAAAAATCTTATATAACATATGACAATATGTACATCATTGGATTCGTCTTTTTACGCTGTTAATGATAGATTGAAAAAATGTGTATAGTTCCATTTGAAAAAACAAAGTTACCTTTAATGTCTCGTAAAATACAAGTGATCAAATAGAAATAAATACACGTATCAGTTAGCTTTATTTTCTCTTGCACTTCCGTGAAAACTGCATTTCAATATCTAACCGTTCAAAAGTTACAGGAGGTGCTAAAGTTACGTGACTCGCTCTGTTTATTAATCTATTGCGTTCAGTCATTCAAATTTCAAGATTAAATTGCTCGCTAATGCTAAAAATGCAGAGATATCCGTCTCACATAATTCTAAGTTCAAATTGTTGACTAATTTACGATTAATAACATTCTGTGTAGTAGTGATGGTAAAATCTAATATCAAAAATATCCCTCGTTCAATTGGACTAGAAACGTTAATCTTATAAGATACCATTTGAACACAATGATACAGAAACCACCTCCGAAACCACTCAAGTAATCGTCCAGTGACCCCCAACAGCTCTAGATTAATAAAATATTATGGTTTACCGAGTCGAAAGCCTTGCTAAAATCGGTATAGATACAGTCGACCTGAAGTTAATTTTCCATAGCTTCCAGTATGTAGCAAGAGTAATAGGACAAATTTGCTTCAATATTTCTACCTGGCATAAACCCAATTGTCTATCAGAATGATGTGGATAGATAACAATTCCAATTCTGTCCATAAGCAAGGATTCAAAGAGTTTAGGGATGACACTCAGGACAGAAATCAGTCTGTAATTCTTCATGTAATTTCTGTCTCCCGACTTTAAAATAGGTAATATAAACGAAAACGATTCGTTTGGAAAGATACCCTCAGTCAAAGATCTTTTAAATAACAGTCCAAGAATTTGTGGAAAAATGAAATCACGTTTTCTTTTCAACAGAATAGATAGATTGCCATCTGGACCTACAGAGCTCCCAGAATCCAATCCTTCAATTTTACATAAAATGTCAGCTACATTAATTTCTATACCATTCAGTGCCAGAGGTGGCTGAGATATCTCGACACGTGTGATGAGCCTCCCTCGGAGCTGACTGGCTTCAGCCTATTCCTAAGGTGACTCGTCACTTTGAGTACTGCGATTGATTAAGTAACTAACTGAAAGTTGAAGGGAAGGGGCAGGGCGGCTTACTCAGAAGGCGTTTTTAAGCAAAATTGCACCATTGATTACTGATTAGGGGAGACGGGGGGAACGATGGATTGAAGGGAGATGCGCGTGAGTCGAGATTACTGACGACGGCCTCTTGCCCCGTCTCCCCGTGGACCAGGCGTTCCAGCGGGGGCGGAAACAGCAGCGGCAGCACCCTGGGAGCGTGTCATCATCCCGTCAGTCGTCCGGAGTCGGAGAAGCTAGCCCGTTCCTCCGTACGTCACTGCTTGCCACTGCCCGTCACTGCTCCTCTGGCTCTGCCGGACCCGTTTATATTGGGCCGTCTTGCATTCGGCAGCGTGTTTTAGAGGCCGCTACCGGAATGTTTTGCGACGCTGCGTGCCGCTTGCCTTGCGTATCTTTCTGGCGCGGGGTGATGTGGTAATGGCGGTTCGCCACACAGGTCTTTCATTAAAAGTGGTATCAGCTTTCTTATAAAAAGATGAAAAATATTTCGCAAAACCTTCCACGATGGGTGTACTATTATTAAATACTGGTGAATCGCAATGCATAGTATTAGGAAGGCCCTTACACTCTCTTTTAGAATTAACATACTTCCAAATATTTCTGTGATACGCTGTGATATATCTCGTTAAATTCGCATTATATCTTGCAAAATCTCTCCTCGCTATGCTTTTGCAAATTGCTCTAAGTTTACGAAATCTTGTGTACATTATATGAGAGTTAAATCGCTTATAAACAACATGAGTCCATTTTTTTGTCTATTATTGTGTTCTTCAGTTCACTGCTATACCATGTTGGAAATGAAGATTTTAAATTCTTTTCTTAGGTACATAAAGATCTATACAGTTATACAAATAATAATAATAATAAAATAAAGACACTGTGTTAACATCGCATCTAACGTACCAAATCTGGAATAGATATCACATAAAAATTGCACAATCGAACCATAGTCAACCGCAGAGTAATCATATCTCCATTCCTCAAAAGTTTCTACAATGCAGTTCGCTTGAAGAGCACAACAAACACTGAGCGGTGGATGATATTCATGTGGTGATACAACAGACGTTCGTACGAACGGTTTACAAAGAAATGTTCAATATCAGAAAATATAAGATCCAACATTCCTTCTTTATCTTTTACATTCTTTTGAGACAAATTTAAAGAACTAACTGTATCAGCTAACACATTTGCACAGGATTTCTTACGTAGAGTGGTATCAGTATCAAATCTAGGAAATCTTGACAGTTTGCCCCGACACCGGCCTACAGTAGGAAGATTATAATCGACAAAAATTATCCACTTTGGGTTACGATTCAATTGATGCTGTATGAGATAAAAAACATTTCACCAGGGAGTGGCGGAAAATAAACCGTACCAAGCATGATATCGAAGTTGTCAGAACGCAAGTGGTATATTCAATATTACTTCACATTCTACAATTACAAAATCAAAAATGCATACTCAAATTTACAAATTCAGGTAACATACTGTACTGTAAAACTGTACACGTATTTATAATACTGCATATTTTAATTTGAACCATATGGGACACAGCTCTTTATTATGGAAAATGTGGACATCAAATCTACTCAGATTATATATATATATATATATATATATATATATATATATATATATATATATATATATACATATATATGTATATATACATATTATAACACCCCCCCTGACTGGTGGTGCTCCCAGGGTCAACCTCGACTCGACCTGTTTACCTGGCGCCGTTATGGCGGATTAGCTGGCCCGGCTACACCCACTGCAAACCTAAAATGATCAAGCGGGAGCATGCATGGCGTGGGCATTGGCATGCAGTAGTCATTGAAAGACATAGGCTCAGTTTAACCTTAATTTAATAATCACTTAATTCAGTTCTGGTGAAGCCAGATGAACAAACAGACAGAAAAGAAACTTAACCTAACTTAAACCTAAATATTTACTGCCGGCGTTCATTCGCCCCTCAATCCCCTCACAATCGTCCGGCGCGAGCGCGGGTCATTGTTCCCGCCGCTCGCAGGGCGGCGAAAGGCGGCGCTCGGCTGCCGTCCAGGCACGCTGCGCGCCCCAGGAAAGGACGAAGTTGGCGGGCAGGTATCGATAACCCGGAGCGGCGGCGGCGCGGGCGGCGCGCGCGGCTCGGTCGGCGCGCTGCAGGTGCGGTGCCCCGGCGTCGGGTAGGCGAGGCGCCTGAGCGGAGGCGGCGGTGGCGGACGGCGGTGCGGGCGATCTCTAGCCGGCACGGCCCGCTAGCGTTCGGATGAACGCCTGGGCGGTGTAGGCGGCGACGATGGCGGTCAAGCCGCGGTCACAGGCCGTCCACCTGTCGATGGCCCGTCCGGGGTAGAACCTGATCGGCCGAGCTCTCGCGGTGTGCGGCGCGGCCAGGCCCAACTACACGGCCTCTATTAATAAAGCTAGGCGGCGCGGCCACTTAAACTGACTGTGACCCGCTGATGGCTGTGGCCCTGGTCGGCGCGGCAAAAGCACACATCCGAGGCGGATGATACGTGGCACGCACGTGAACGCGGCCAGAGCCTCACTGCACGACTCTCAAGTGAGGGCGTCTGCCCGCTACGACGGCGCGATCCGGAGGTCCCAGACGTCTGGTCGCTACCGCTGCTCGATCCAGAAGAATCTTTTCACGATGCCTCGAGAACTCCTCGGCTCGCGGGGGCCACGTGACCATGCCCGCGTGATGTCCGCCCTCATTGGCTTCCGACATCATGCGGCACGGGCGCCCAATCGTGGTTGCACCTGCTTTTCCGTTGCAAATTTCAAGGTGGCGCCTTCTCAGGAAATCACCTACGTCACGATTTCCTGGGAGACGCCGCCGCTTCGCTCGTCGTCTAGGAAAATCCCGCTCTGCGTCACCGCATACCTGACGCTGGGTGCAGGACAAAGGAGTATCCTCTTCCACCCGCGTCGGCGGCGCCAACTAACGGTGTTTGTGCCCGAATCCTGCGAGCTTTCAGCGAGCTCCCGCTGCATGTTACCACAGGCGTCGTGAAAAATATTATGATAAAATATTATTTATTGCGTCGCGGAACCCAGATGGGCGACTGTCCAATACAATATATATATATATATATATATAAATATATATATATATATATATATATATATATATATCAGTTCTTTGTTGCATGTTCTATTTTTACATATGTATGTCATTTCTTTAGTTAACCTTTTTGTTTGAATTTATTTCCGTTTCCAAAATTGTAGTGTTGTGTAAATTGCATTGGTATTTGGTGTCTTTGGTGTGCTTTTCTAGCACACACATGGGTATGTTCTTATTAACCCATTAACGCCTATTTCCAATCTGGATTTTGCAGTATCAAATTCAGTGAATAACTAGTGTGTTGGATGTAGATAGTTAGAAAAAACATTCAATTTATTTATAAACAATTTTATTTGTTCATAAAAGTTACGCACTCACATGAGTACAAAAGACCGTTCTGGTGTTGCTCTATAATATAGTGTTGCAAAAGATGTAAATCAACACTGCATTGAACCAAAACATTTGAACATAGTACAATATTCTATTTCGTATGATAGGTTTCAAAACAACTTCTTTCAACGCAGAGGGTTAATTTACTACTTTTGCAACAGCTTCGTACTACACATGGCAGTTGCTTACGGAGCTTGTGGGAAATGCCCTCTATTATCGTGGATTGTGTCTGTGGAGCGCAAGATGGTCGTGGACGAGTGGGTGCGGTTGTGCTTCGCAAATGACGTCAAGCAATATAACGTGTGAATTGAATTTGTGTCATCTTCATGTCTGATGTGAGTCTAGATAATTTGCAAGAATTTGTCATAGTAAGAGGTTTGTCTAGCATGAGGATGAACAGTACCTACCACCATTTCTTGCCTCAAATTGCAATTGTGTGTATGTTGACAGACTGATCACTCATGTTCGCTCTTCCCCTTTTGTTATAAAGTAAGTTGTTTATAAAGAAAGGTTGAGGAACTTCTTTTTGATTTTTGTGAGCGTGTCCACATTGCTATCCACCCATTGCACTGAAAGCAATTCATTTGTCTTCTCGAAATAATAATCTCTTTCTTGGCCGTTGTTTTAGCTTCCTTCATGGGGCAGGTTTTTACTCTATTTTCTTTTACGGTTCGTGTGACTCGGAACCCCTCCTCTGGCAAGCCTTGCACCAGATGTATGGTAGAAAAATAATTATCAAAGTATGTATTGGTGAATCTCTAAATTTTGCCAATATACTTTTTCCAATATTTGCCAAAGGCTGAAAATTTGTTCCATAGTACTTCTTTTCCTCAAACCACTTTGATAATAACCTATAATTTGATCATAGTATATTTTTATTTTTGTTGCTAAAATTGCTGAGAATATTTTATAAACCGTACTCAATAACGCTCGACCTCTATAGTTCTTACATTCCAGTTTACTTGCTTTCTTATGTATTGGATGTAGAACCGCCATTTGCCGATCTCTTGGCATCTTCTCTTCCAACCATTCTTTATATACTATTTCATGTATTTCCTTCCATAAAGTTTTAGGTTCCAACTTTATAAATTCTGTTGCTATACCATCCAACTCCGGGGCTTTGTTATTCTTTAATTTCGTTATTGCTGCACATATTTCATTCCTTGTTTGTTCATTTAATTTCAAGTCAGATTCATAAAAGTTAATATTTTCACTCTGTTCACTCTCTTTAATCTTTGTATATCATCTAAGCATTCCTCTTCATATTGCTTTTACTTCCCCTGCATTATCCTCTTTCCTTTATGTCTTACATCCTCCGAATCCTTTACATTCCCTCGTTCTTCTTTCCAACATTTTTCCCCGCGTTCTTCCCTCTCTTGTGTCACCATCGTATATTCATCATACCATAGTTCCCTTCTTTCTTTTTACATCTTCCGTAACACTTTACGTGCTGTTGTTATCATACTATGTTGATTTTCCCCTTTTTCCTCCCCTTGTATTGGTAGTTACTTTCCCTGGATGTATTCTTTCTCTTGCGATGCTTATTGTCTTTAATTTTCCCGTATCGTATCTCACTAACTTATCACATCTCTTCTCTCTATTAATTGGTATTTTTTTTGTCTAAATTTGGCTCTATCAGGAAATGGTCAGAGTTGCAGTCTCTTTTCCTCTGTGTCCTAACATCCAATGTATTGCTTTTATGTCGAGAATCTTATCATTGCAGGATCAATTTGTGCACGTGTTACTTTATTGGGTGTAGTCTATGTACTCTTATGTATTTCCTAATGTGGGTACCACATACCACTGATAGTTAAATCGTTCGCCTTTGCGAAACCAACTGCTGTCTCCATTGTCATTATTTTCCTCGTGTACGCTCAAGCTATATTGACCTAGATTATGGGGCATGTGATCTATCCTTTCCCATTTGCTCGTTAAAATCCCCTGACAATATCTTCGTATCATATTATGGCGTTGTATTATATATTTGTTCCAGGTTATTGCAAAATACGTGCCTTTTATTATCCTCTTTATCTTCTGTGGACGCGTTGATAAAGGTGGTATTATAAAATCTCTCTCTAATTCTTAAGATGGAAAAATTCCCGGGCTATATGCCTTAATAGCTCTCTGTGGTTGCTTCTTGATTGCAAAACCCACACCGCTAATTCTTTTTGTGGCACTACTATTGCATATTACATGTCCTCCCTGTCGTTTCTCTCTTCTCTCCATCTCACCTCTTGCATTGCCAACATATCCATTCTGCATTTCTCCGGTGCTTCCAGTGGAATAGTTAAGCCACCAATTCGGTTTAGGGACAAAACATTCCATGTAGCAAAATATAAGTGGTGTTCCGCTTCGTATTAACTGACCGGGTCCATTGTCAAGTTTGTGAACAGGGTTCTTTTTAGGCTGTGGGCATCTGGGATTTCTGCTTGACGCCTTTGGGAGCATTCCCTGCCCATCCCTACCCACAAGGCAGCGGGGCTCGCGCGCCGCGCCGCTTCGCTGGGCTGTCGTGACGCTCATGTGGTTTGAAACGAGTGTAGCCCCTCCGCCCCAGCTTTGGAATTTTTTTGCTTTTTAGCATAGTTTTAAGGCGTCGAAATGCTTTCTGAAACGACACAACGGTCTTAGGATTTCAAGAAAATGCCTCGTGTGAAAGAGCCGCCGTCTTCGCTCGGGTGCGGATGTGAGCCAAGGAGCTCGTCGGTGCATACGATTCGACCGTTGGCTTCTAACAATACGAGCTAATGGCGTCTTTTTACCTTCTCCCTTCCGTAGTAGAGAGAAAGTAATCCTGCGCGAATAAAAGGCGGATTTTCTGCAAAGCAAACGAACTGTTATTACAGGGCTCTGGTAACAAAAAATTTGATAAATCTAGTTGCTAAAATAAGAGAAAAAAATCCTCTAACACGTGGTGTATCCAGAATCCATGTTTGGTGGCTCCTTGATAGCGAAAAATCGATTGACTGCAAAATGTCTGTCCGTCTGTGACAACTTTAGCAGATTTTCAGCCGATTATCTCCAAAATTGATATTCTCAATCGATCTGGCTGATGTCGCGGCACCTTGAATTTGAAACCAATATTTTAATTTTCGGGGATACTTTACATGAAGCTGCTGGACATTTTGGAAATTAAAAAACAAAAGACCCCGACGTTTTTGATTAAATCTTGTTACTGTATAGTGTGAAGGACGTTTAAGAGAGCGGCAAAGGTCTCAAGTTCTTTACAAACTTGATTTATCGAAAATTCAAAATCTTTTCGGCGCCTTCCTACAACTACAATTAGGAAGATACACATTTTTCGTAATGAAATGTTTTCGTGAAAAACTTCTGAAAATGTACCGAGTTTCGCGAACATAATATGAGAAACGTTTCCACGTTGGATGCCACGGAAGTTAGAATTTGTGTATTATTTCATATTTCTTTGTTCGTTTCTTACATTTGAGCTTTTGTTAGACCTTTCTACATTAATCTTTTAGAAATTATTTAAAACCTTTTTGAAATATATGAAATGAAAATTGCTAGCCTTAGGTTGGAATGCAACAACAATGAGTCGGTATCTACATTCAATGAATTGCGTCTTGTTGTTGGGACATTTAGCAGATATAATTGTTAAATTTGTGTTATTTGCTTGAAAGTATTTAGTTTGTAATGAGTTTCACAAAAATGACTGAGACGTGTAGATTCGGAGAGAAATTGTGGTATACTGTGACACAACTATTAAAGACAAAGTACGTGCTGTGATAATAATAATGATAATAAATTGTAAAGTGATCTCCAAATGTGTGTTGTGGATGGCAGAATATCCATTTTGGAAAAAACCGGTACGAAGAACCGCAAAAATGAACATTTGTCAATCTCGAGGTCCATTCTACGTCGGACAAAAATATTTCACGTTCAGTGTCAATA
>BLKR01017048.1:0-16328 GCA_011170035.1 Teleogryllus occipitalis
TAGAACATTTAATGATTTATAAATATTTTAATATACTTGGATTATCTTAAGTCAAACTTTACGAAACTGAAATTTTTGTCTTAATAAGAGTTATTATGATACAAACGTTCTCATAATCCATCGATCACTGGTATCAGTATCGTTATGTAATCCGTATTAAAATTAATCCATGGCCTCCTACTATCAACATAAATATGTCCCCTTTCGTAAGAAAAATTGTCAAATTTAAACGAAAATTATATTTCATTGGACGTTTTACAAGGTGGATAAATCTTACGACACTAACAAATGAAAATGTATCTGTCCTTTTGATATAACATGCACTACACTATCAGGAATAATGGCCAATAGTTGACGCGGCGGAAAACACAAACGGATCAATTGAACAGTTGTAGAAGGAAGAATTTGTGTCCCTTGCTTTTGTCAATCGGGGCCACAGCGAGAGGCGAGCCGAGTCTTTGGTGGCGCCAAGGAGAGGCTGCGCGGGGGCGGCGGGAGGGGGGAGTGGGGAGTGGGAGTGGGCGTGGGCGGGACGGCGCGAGGCCGCTCTCCGCCGCGAATACCACAGGTGAAGGCGACTGCAGCCTTCGCCCGCCCCGGTGCATCCGCCTGCGCCCAGCTGGCTCTGCCGGCGCCAGCACCACCGTGCACTAACAAGCTTCTAAACTCGGTGGGCTTCATTCATTGATTAGATTCCGGCCGCGTTAACTGCAAATGTCATTTTTTTTGTTTATTACATTTTAAGAAGTTTTTTTTTCTAATTGATGGTAACTAACTATAAATTATCAGCCTTTTCGAATAAAATAACTTAACGTTTATTAACAACTTTGATTTACACTTTTCAAATGAGCTCATTAATTGAATTGATGCTATTTTTCTTGAATACAATAATTCTTCTCCTATGCAGGTCAAAAATCAAACTTCAAAGTTTACATGGTTCAGTTATAATAACAACTTTGTCATATGTATTGGTGGCTTAAAAACTAACTTATAACTAATTTCTTACGTGTAATACATTGGCTGAGGAAACCTATTTAGGCACCTCTGTTTATTCCATTTCGGAGAACTATTTTAGAAAAACATGGAATGGATACTTGTTTTCTATTCTTGTGTTGTGGATTGCGTTTCTGCACAGCGTGAATTCGGATAGAGATGGTATTTGCATGAGGTTTGTATAAAAGTTTGAGGAGAGATATGTGATATGATGGGATAATTGCTCTAGATTAAATTCTGTAAGTAGTTGATTGTTTGTAACATACCATGGTGCATTTGTTACTGTCCTTAGATATTGATTTTGGATGATTTGCATTTTATGAATGTTTGTTTTAGATTCATTTAACCATATTGAACAGGCGTACAACAATAGGGGTCTTATTATTGTTTTAAATAATATCAGAGCAGTGTTGTATGGGAAATGGATATTTCTGTTTATAAGAGGTTTAAGCTTGGCGTGTGGAAATCACGGAAAACTATTTTTGTCTTGGTTAATTTTGATGTCAATATGTTGTTTCCAATTAAGGCGTGTGACAATGTTTAATCCAAGATATCTAATTGGTTTGTTTGGAGGGTACCAGCCTATTTGGGCATTGTTTAAGATTAAGGGGGTAGGGGCGTGTGCGGTCTGAGAGTGAAAAGTTTTGCTGCAGTTTTAGATGGATTCAGGAGAATTTTATATTTGTAAGCTCAGCTTTCGATTTGGTGTAGGTAGCAAATGTCATTAGTCCCGAAGGAGTAGTGCATGTTTGTATCGCGATAAGTGGGAGTGATCCTTCCCGCTGAATGACGTCACCCGTCGCCAACATACATCGTCACGGTGGCTTCCTTCCACCCGATATCTCCTACCAGCGTAGCACCTTCCCAGCTGGGACAACATCCAACCTCCCGAATGTGTGGTAGTGTAGTGCATGTTAGTGTAAATGTGTGTAAGGGGTGAGGATGGGACAAGAAATGGGAAGGAAAGACAGCGCGCGGTCCGTGGCCCGTTTGTTAGGGTACTGCTACGGCATTCGTCTGGGTTTGATCGGAGAAATCACGGAAAACTACCGATCAGAACTCTAGGATTCTACTTCACACAGCGTCTGGATTTGATCCAACTATATAGCCAGTGTCGAAAACATCGTCGGAACTCTAACCCTAGGACCTCTGGTCCCAGTCGTGGCAGAGACAGGGACAAAAAAATAAAAGTTACATTTTTCGTCGATTTATAGAGAAATGACCGAAAGAAAAAGTTTCAAAACTGAGATTATAATATTTTTTATCATAAAGCCAATGAAGCAACGAAATATGTGACTGAGGGCATTGAAACCTTATGTTTCACGTAATTGGACGGGCGTGAGATAATAAACAAGAACATATTGAGAGTGGTTCCAAGTAAGCATTCGTGTTCTGTCTTAAGTAAATCATTGTATTGAAACGTGAGTTTTACGGCAGCAAGTTCTCATATGAAAGATTATTTCTCTAACGTCTATCTCAACCGTACACAGCAGTTCTGTGCAAAAAACTTAGAAATTTCACGTTTTTAAATCTCTCGTAAACAAGTTGCAAAGGGCAGTTTGCTTTGGCGGATTGAAAGCCTCTCTTTCTCCGCGCTTCTGGAAGGGGCCTGTAGCGAGTGGCGGAGTTTGCGCAGGTGCGACTCTCTCCTACCGACCGCCGCCACCGCCACCGCCGCCGCCGCCGCCGCCGCCGCCGCCGCCGCCGCCGCCGCCGCCGCCGCCGCCGCCTCCACCGCCGCCACCGCCACCACCACCGCCGCCGCCGCCGCCGCCGCCTCATCCGCCGCCACCGCCGCCACCGCCTCCGCCGCCACCGCCGCCCCCACTGCCGCCGCCACCGCCACTGCTCCGCCCACCAGCGCAGCGTCGCCGTCGTCGTGCGGTCAGAGGCGGCGGCGCCGTTCCCCTCCCCACGCCCCAGCACGCCCCGCGCCGCCCACACGCCTACACGTCAGTTGCTGCAGCTGGGGGCAATTAACCGGTGCAGTTAGGCCGGGCAGCGGCCACTTGCCCCCGTAGGCGGATAGGCGCTAGGCTGCGAGGAGATGGGCGGCGGCGCGCGGCGCGAGTGCGGCGACGTCGCGACTCCCACTCGGCTTCAGAGGGCAGGCCACGCCGGCTCACCGCGGGGCGCGAGGTGGCTCTTTCGGTTGGCTCGTCAAACATGATGCTCTAAGGGTTCATTTTTCATCTGTGTCCACCAGAGACGAATAATCCAATTACAATGGCACGACCTGGATCTTTCTCGGAGTAGGTTTACAGTTAGAGTGGGCAGTCGACTCGTTCTCTTATAAAGATTTTTTCATTTATGCTGAAACTCTAAAATACATTTTTATTTCTTGACTTATAGTTGATATTTGTAACTTAAAAAATTGACACATTGAATGACTTTCGTTAATATAGAGAATTAGTGACAAGTGTATTTTTTAATATACATGACTGGCTTCTGGGAAGAGAGCGCTGAAGTCCCAAGACACCCCCTCCCTCCTGGATGCTCCACTGTCCAATTATATTCACTTTCTCTTGTTAACTTTTTCTACTAATTACATCATTGTCCAAATCGCAAATCGCCATTATCTTGTTCAGGGTTTAAGATCCAATAGTCAGTTGACGCCTTGAGGGTTTGTTTTTTTTTGCCTGGATTTGCATTGTTCCTATGTTCCTTTCACTGATTTCATGGATTGGCAACAATTATTTTACAACGTAATACTTTTCGATTATTTATTCATTTCACTACCAAAATAGTCTGAATGAATTTCACTTCAATTTTCTGCTTTATCTGAAGGAAATGGATACAATCCATAATTTCAAAAGCATTCGATAATCTACATTAAAAATATTTCTTATTGTAAAAATAATTTGTAATTTCAGTTAAAATAATTTTCATGAATTATTTTCTTAGAACTCTAGAAAATCAAGGCTGGTGAAACTACATAACGTCATAAAACCAATGTCATTCTCTGATGAAATTTATTTGAAGCGCAAATAACATCAGGCATTCAAAATTTCATTTCTTCCAAAATAACGGAAGTTAATAATAACACTGCCCATTAACTGGAATGGTCTCCAATTGGATATTTCGGACCATTTTCATTGTTACGTGATATTGGGTACTTTAATTTGCGAATTTAATTTATTATTTCATGAGATTCAGCTTCAACAATTAAATTTAAAAGTATTTTTTATCAGATTTAAAGTATGAATCTTTGTATGTACACGTAAAATGTTTTGAGAGCAATTCGCAAGCACACGAGCAGGCGAAATGAAGTAGGCTGGGCCCAGCGGGCGTTGCCGCTTCAATCAGTGGCTGACCATCTCCCGCCGCGCGGGCGCTGTCCCGGGCGCTCAGGGCGGTGCGGGGCGGTGCGGGG
The DNA here is from genome assembly GCA_011170035.1 of Teleogryllus occipitalis. Classification (NCBI taxonomy): domain Eukaryota; kingdom Metazoa; phylum Arthropoda; class Insecta; order Orthoptera; family Gryllidae; genus Teleogryllus; species Teleogryllus occipitalis. The sequence continues at coordinate 4,367 of BLKR01017048.1, forward strand.
CGGTGCGGGGCAATGCGGGCGGCATCGCCCACGCCCGGTCGCGCACCTGCCGCCGTGGGCGAGCCGCGGCGCCGCGCCGCGCCGATTCCAGTCGTCCGCCGAATCGCCATTTTAGGCGGCCCAGCCCCCGCCTGCGCCTGCACCGCCCCGCCGCCGCTCACCAAGTGGGTCAGGAGGCATTTTTTCGCCTGTGCTGTCCCCTTGCGCCACAGACCGCACCTCTCGCACCTCGCCACGCCTCGCGTCGCCTCTCGCGCCCCGCATCGCCACTCGCCTCGCCTCTCCTCTCGCCTGGCCTCTCGCCTCGCCTGGCCTCTCCTCTAGCGTCGCCTCTCGCACCTCGCCTCTAGCACATCGCCTCTAGCACCTCGCCTCTCGCACCTCGCCTCTCGCACCTCGCCTCTCGCACCTCGCCTCTCGTACATCGCCTCTCTCACTTCGCCTCTCTCACTTCGCCTCTCTCACTTCGCCTCTCTCACTTCGCCTCTCTCACTTCGCCTCTCTCACTTCGCCTCTCTCACTTCGCCTCTCGCACCTGGCCTTTGAAATGGCCAATGTTTAATTTGTAATTTTTTTATTAATATATTTCCCAAGCCCGGTTTTCTCCCAATAATAACGATTTGAAAACTCCCAAGTATTGGAATTTGTCAGTTACTCGAATCTATAATCGCCATGCGTTATTCTACCTACTGAACGTGTTTAATACCCCAAAAAATTAAGTTCCGGGTTATGTTACGTTATTGCAATGCTAATATTAATAAGATGCTTTTACCCTATTCTTTGAATATAAAATATGGGAAATAAAAAAATTATCTTCGTTCTTATCTTTATAACTACAATGCATGAACTCCAAGATCTGCACGTTTGAAGCAAGTGGGAATCCTCCACTTTTTTCTTCAAATTTTGGACTTGAAATTGCCACTATAGGTATCTTTATACCTTACTGATGAAGTAATGAGTTCCATATTTGGTGGTGGAGCTTAATGTAGGAAGGAAACTGACGTCTTTATTCTCTTCCCGTTGCTGAGCAGATGGTCACTGTAGTTCTTTGTCTTTCACTAGTTAGTTCACAGTAGACGTAAACATGAGGGGTGAGTGATATCCCTTCACCACAATAAGCTTAGGCTGCTAACAGTTTCAGCATACTTCGTACATATTTCCACACCAGATTTTCAATTCTTAGAAATCAATACTTAATCAAAATAATTTTAATACTAAAATAAATAATAAAACATTAATCACAATTTATCATTCTTAAACATTGAATAAACAACATTCAATTTTCTTCGACATCGAACTACTGAACGAAAAAAATAACATAAAACAAAATTTTCCACGCGAATAGTGTAATAATCATGTTATTTATCGGACATGATTTTATTTATCTTTTTTGTGTGTTCGTATCTCGAATTGGTGCCTCAACGTCCCGTTTTGATGCCCACTCCTCAATGATTGTGCGTCTCAATTCCTTCCCTGCTTTTGTCTTCTACAACGGGACGTGCATTTGTTTGTTGTTCCCAGCAGGTCGAAATTACCCCGAGTGCTAGGCAATTGCAGCCAAGGGGAAGCACGACGTGCGATGGGGTAGGGAGGGGCGGGGGCGGGGGCGGGGGCGGGGGCGGGGGCGGAGGCTGATAGCGATAATTGAGCGGGGCGGCGGAGCGCGCGGGCGGCGTGCCCGGTGCGCAGGCGCAGACGCTCAATCCGCGGGCCATCGCCGCGACCTCTGCCCTCTGGCGGCCGGGGCGGACAAGGCAAGAGAGCTGGAGGTGGCGATGGTGGCGAGGGAGGTGGGGTGGTGATGGAGACTGTGGCTGAGACGGAGGCGAAGGTAGAGGCGACGATGATAGACAAGTTGAAGTTGAAGAGGGCAATGGAGGTGAAGGTGGAGGTGGTAATGGAGGAGGATTACGGAGAAAAGGGTAGGGGAGGCATTGAGGTAGTGAGGCCGTGGGGGTGAGGCAGAAATGACAGCGGCGGCGGCGGCTGTAGCGGCTGGTGATGGTATTGGTGGAGATGGTGGTAGTGGTGGTAGTGATAGTGATGGTTGGGGGGTGATGGTGATGGTTGGGGGGTGATGGTGATGTTTGGGGGGTGATGGTGATGGTGGTGGTGGTGGGGTGATAGTGGTGGTGGGGTGATAGTGGTGGTGGGGTGATAGTGGTGGTGGGTGGATAGTGGTGGTGGGGTGATATGGTGGTGGGGTGGGGTGGTGATGTGGTGGGGTGATAGGTGGTGGTGGGGTGATGGTGGTTGTGGGGTGATGGTGGTTGTGGGGTGATGGTGGTTGTGGGGTGATGGTGATGGTGGTAGTGGTGATGGTGGTAGTGGTGATGGTGGTAGTGGTGATAGTGGTGGTGGGGTGATAGTGGTGGTGGGGTGATGGTGGTGGTGGGGTGATGGTGGTGGTGGGGTGATGGGGTGATGGTGGTGGTGGGGTGATGGTGGTGGTGGTAGTGGTGATGGTGGTGGGGTGATGTTGGTGGTGGGATGGTGGTGATGGGATGATGGTGCTGGTGATAGTGGTGGAGGAGGCTGCGGCGGCTACGGCAAAGAGAGGAAAGAAGAGATGAAAGTGGCGATGTTGACGCAAAGGCGAAGGTGACGGAGGCAAAGGCGAAAGACGGCGGTGGTAGAAGCGGTAGCGGAGGAGGAGCAGGAAGCGGGAGGTTGGGGGTGGCAGCGCACGTAGTGCGGCGGAAACAAGACTGAAGGTGTGGAGTACGACTGCCAAACGCCTTGGGCCCTATGAACTTTGCGTCACATTCCATTGCGATGTGGGAGTGCATAGTCCACCTCGAACACATACGTATTACGTGGGCGACTATGTTTTAACGAAAATCGCTGTATGTACTAGTTCTGTAGGTCACGGACACATTCAGTGCTAGGAAAGACTGATATGGATATTCAGTGCTAGGAAAGACGAATAAATGAGGGACGAACTTAATTGACTGCAAGTTACATCTCTATCAACAGCATTCATTACACATATCTATAAAAGTATAATAAATGAGCCGTGTGAAGTTGTAAAGTCTACATATTAAAGAAACGGAAAGTTAAAATGACGGATTCTGAACTTCGTTCATTGAGTTCGAAAACATGGAAATATTCCTCAGTTACAGATAAGCGCGTAGAGTAATATTGTGATAACAGGAATCATGACTTCAATTAGTAAGCTACATGTGGCCAAGGTTCTGAGTTCATATGAATGAAAGTAAAACTGTAATTACATGCATTGTGACACAGAATTGAACAAGATTATTTACTAATTTTCGACTTTCCATTGTTGACCACGTACAAAGAGGTTCAAATTTTAAAATAGATGCGCAATAAAATATTAAACATTCTTGGGCATTATTCAAAACTTAACTCAGTTTGATGACAACAAACTTAAACATTAAATATTTTCATCGTTAATTAAAAAATTTGAAATTAAATCTTTCCTAGACAATCATTAATGCTTATTCAATATTTGCCTACGTGATGCCTACGTACTCTCTGGCATTATCTTGTGCTGTTAGTATCTCCCTTGATGGGGGTAATCATAATTATTTAACGTTTTTAATATTCACTAAGAGGTAATTTTGCTTCTCCATCCACATAAAAAAGATTGACTAAACGTCTTTATTGTTCGTTAGTTACGAATTTGTCATTCATAATGTACCACGAATCAATTTCACAGTTTGCCCACTTCATCAGAGAATATCAAACTGTCAGCCCACTACGCTGTTAAGAGCAATTGCACCACTCTCGCCATTATGCTATCACAACTCCCACGCCGCCGCCGGCGTGCCCCAGCGACGGGCAGGCGGGCGGGCGGGCGGCGCAACGGTCTATTTGCGGATTGCGCATCGAATGGGGCAACAAGAAGCAGCTGCCGTTTCGCGACACAGCGGAGGCAGCGAGGAGGAACAGCGCGGCACCACCCACTCGCTGGCCGGCCCGCCCACCGCCCACCGCCCGCCGCCCGCCGCCCACCGCCCATTGCCCACCGCCCATTGCCCACCGCCCATTGCCCATTGCCCATTGCCCATTGCCCATTGCCCATTGCCCATTGCCCATTGCCCATTGCCCACCCATGCCCATTGCCCATTGCCCATTGCCCATTGCCCATTGCCCATTGCCCATGCCCACCGCGCCCACCCACCGCCCATTGCCCATTGCCCACCCATTGCCCACCCATTGCCCATTGCCCATTGCCCACCGCCCATTGCCCATTGCCCATTGCCCATTGCCCATTGCCCACCCATTGCCCACCGCCCATTGCCCATTGCCCATTGCCCATTGCCCATTGCCCATTGCCCATTGCCCATTGCCCATTGCCCATTGCCCACCGCTTCACCGCTCACCGCCACCGCCACCGCCACCGCCACACCGCCCACCGCCCACCGCTCACCGCTCACCGCCCGCCACCGCCACCGCCACCGCTCACCGCCCACTGCTCACCGCTCTCACCGCTCACCGCTCACCGCTCACCGCTCACCGCTCCCCGCTCACCGCCCACCGCCCACCGCCCACCGCCCACCGCCCACCGCCCACTGCCCACTGCCCACTGCCCACTGCCCACCGCCCACCGCCCACCGCCCACAGCCCACAGCCCACAGCCCACAGCCCACTGCCCGCCGTCTCTGCCACGCCCCCGACACCCACGAAAGTATTACCCGCCCTCCTTTCCATAGTTTCTGCCCAACTCCTTGGGATCTCCACCCCTCCTTTTGCGCCCTGCCCACCGCCCATTGCCTGATGCCTTCTTCCCGTCTCCCCTGTCCATCTCACATTGCCCATACTCCCGTAACCACCACCCGTACCTTCGCCACTTACCCCCTCTGCCTACCAACCTACTGTCAAGAGTACCTTACCCTACGCCCCTTATCCCTCTCCCGTGCCCAAAGTACTCTGCCCATCACTGCATACCCATCGTTTTTTATTCACTGTCACCTCTTCCATTTCCTTTACCCTCCACCTTTTAATCACCACTCCCCACGTATCGCCCCTAACTCACTACCTCCGGCCATTGGCCTCCTACCCATCATCCCTTACACTGGATCTCCTACCCATCCGACTCTCCCCTGGCTGCAAGCACCCGCCGCTGTCTCCTTCCTGCGGGCGCTACACCCGGCGCCGGGCGTAGCCAATGGGCGGAGCAGGGAGCGTCTATCTTGGAACCCATGAAACGTAAGCAGCGAGAGCATGCAGCGGAGGGGAGCCATGCAGCTGCTGTCATTCTGGCAAGTGCAACGTAAAAAGAATCGTGTTTATTCTGAGACAAGTGATGATATTTCTACATCCTCAGTTTATTGTATTTCATTCGAGGGGAAATGAATCAAAATTTTCTGCAAATTAAGGCGTTTTGGAATTCTTATATAATCTTCTTAATTTAATTTAGATCGGCAGTTTAAAAAGAATATTTGTTGAGAGGAAATAATTGGGAAGAAAACTCCTAATTTCTTTCTAACGTTTTCTTACCAATACTGAGATTGGTTATACTGCAATTTCATGAATGTAGATAATACACCCTTTACGATGTTACCAAAATTAGCATGTTATAATGTCATAATGTGCAAAACAAATTAGTAAATGAAACCTTAAATAGAGCACAGAAAATGAACTTTTTTGAAGAAAAGGTTAGAGTGTATTGATTACGAATAGAATAATTCAAATGGCAAGATTTAACGAAAGACTGAGGACACAAATTCCATATTTTTCATGTTTTTCTTCGAGAAGAAACATAACTGAAGAAAGAGTACGGCTGAAACCTCTGAAAAAACAAAATGCCGTTTAATGAAGTGTGACCAGTTTAAACGAACTCATTTGACACGTACTGTTTAAAAAATTCTGTAAAGAAATGATATCAAGTTCTTGCAACGAAAATATGACAATGTTATAAAGTGGCCTCGAGGTGAGTCCTAGTCAGATATTCACTTGTCGACCTGCTCCCGGAAGAAAACTGCACTGACGTCGTGAATGGAATGCCTCAATGATGTAACGTGACTGGGTAGACACTGTTTACCCATTGAAGAAGAGCTCAAAAGAAATAAAGTATAACTTGCTTAATGGGGAATCTCAAGGGACGATTACTTTTTCCGTAGTAGACAATATTCCGCATTATACAAAGTACTAGTGTAAAATTTATGTTTGCCAGGACCGGATATATGTTCACATTAGACTCATTTCCGCATTTTACACGCTCCGCATTGGGCAAGTTTTACTGTATTAATAAAATTTGGTATATATTGTGACGTAACCAAATATCAGATTCGGAAATAAACACATTTATTTTGTAATAACTTCTCCGCAGTGTGTGTGTTGCAACCGGGTGCGCCTCCCGTAGGCAGTGAAAGGGTCAATTAGTTCCGCGCAGCTGCAAACGCGACTTATTGGCGTCGCCTCGGACGAGCGAGGGGCAATGTTTGTCACACGCGCCTTGGGATCTCCCCAGGGGACCATCGACCACGCTGCCCGGAGGAATTTCAGAAGACCGCCCAGGTTTGTTTATAGGAAGTGTGCGAGAAAGAGCGCTTTCGGCTGTCTCCGGAAAATTCCATCAAAATTACCTAAGAAACGCGTAATCTGATTGGTGTAAAATCATGTACGGCGTAGTAACTTTCGCCCAGTAACGTCACGCCTTCTAATAATTCAGCAGAAAGTTCTAGAACATTCGTAAAAAAATTGGGGGGGGGGGAAGAAGTGTGGGGGCGCCGTGAAGGGCGGAGGAGAATCAGAAGCGCGGAGGCGCTAGGGTCGTGCAGATCAGAAGCGCGGAGGCGCTAGAGTCGTGCAGAGCAGAAGCGTTCGGGTCGCCGGACGGAAGGGCCGCACAGCGAGGATATGGAAAGCAGAAGTCGATGCGCGATTAGCATCCTGCCAGTAAAACGAGGAGAAGTCTGTGTAGGTAGTCTCACATAAGACAGATTCTGAAGTCTTTTTCCAAGTTTAATTTTCCCCAAGGAAATTCTGAATTGAATTGAATTTTGCCTTATTTTACGTGGCGAGACTCAGGCCATGAGGCCTGCTCTTCCGTCTGACCACGCAAATTCCGCTACGCTCCTTTCACCAACCATGGGAGAAAGAAGGTATTACTTGGGCGACGAAACAGGCGATTTGAATTTAGCTCAGAGGCGTCATTTAGGCATGAGGATCTTTTACATGCAGTAAATCTACTAACATGGGACAGCCGGCTTTACTTCCCCTCCGAAGGAAGGCGTACGAAGGATTTTTTCGCCCTTAAAAATCCACGGCTTCGATCGGGTTCGAACCCGCAAACTTGGGTATAACAGTCCGATACGCTAACCGTTACACCATCGCCGCCGCAAATTGTGCGCGTACATCGCAGGAATGTCGGGCAGATCAAGTGATAAGGTAGGCAGGGGTTATTCAAAAAATGTTTTCTCTAAACATAGCATTTTTCTACTCCCTCCCCTTCGGAACATATGCCCCCCCCCCAATAAACTTTCAATTTCGAACCCTTTTTGCACTTCGTGAAAAACACAAAAGTGAGTTTATTAAAAGTGGAATATTATATACCAAAGCAAACATTTCAAATTCAATGACAAGATACCCTTTTTATTAATTTTAACTTTCATTGCTAATTTGTAGTAATAATATATCAATCACAAAAATACGGAGATGTGTTCATTTTTCAACAAACTTTCCCCTGGCTTTGTCTGCTTTGCAGGAACACCCTTCACTTCAAAAACTAAAGTACTTTTTCAATGAGTCGGAACCCTCTCTGTACAATAGATTTCCACCGCATTTGAAAGTTTTACTTGTGTCATTCTTTAACATTTTAAAGTAAAGTATTTAGTAAGTGAACCCATGCAGATGGACCCATGAGAACGTTAACTCTACTTGGGGGCATCATCTCGTAAAATTCCTGCCTTGGCGCCGCTGTATACGCGTTTCATTTTTTCTCGCTCCGACACTGGGTCTCTCTGTGCATTAAGCGCACGCTCCATTTCCCTGGCTTGACGATGGCCTATGCCCTGGCGGGGCGGGGGGGAGGGGGCGTCTGTCCGTCAGCTGCGGGTCCTTCGCGGCGCGCGACCGCCCGCGACGCGGCGCCACCGCCGCCGCCGCCGCCGCCGCCGCCGTCCCGACGCCAGCGTCACCCGCCGCACTGCGCGTGCAGCTGCAGCCCCGATAGCGCTGGCCCCCGGCAGACGCAGCGGCGGAGGCCACGGCCGGGTCGCCCCACGCGGGGGCGGGGACGGGGGCGGTGGTGGGTTGGAGGTGGACTCGGCGGTACAGACGGTGCATGCATAGACTTAAAAGGTAGAATTCTTTACTCTATGGTGAAGGCGAGGCAGGAGGTGGTGGCGGGGGCGGAGACGAACTCAGCGGTAAAGGCGGCGAAGGAGGGCGCGGGGGAGGTGATGTATTCAGCAAAAGTGATGGCGGAAGCGAAGGCAAAAGAAGAGGTGGAGGTGGCTGCTGAGCGGAGGCAAAAGGAGAGGCGGAGGTGAAGGTGGTTCCGGAAGCGATGTCGGTGGCTGGCTCAATAGGGGAGGTAGGAGATGCTGTCGAGGTGAAGGAGGCCGCAGCAGGGGGTGAAGGGAAGGCAGTGTGCGAAGAGATGGCGATTGTAATAGCAGAGCTAGAGGGGGTGTTAAAGGCGACAGAGGTACTGGGAGAGGTGGCTCAATGCATCGATCGATGTCTCCATAGTGCCTCTGAATCGATCCTAGAGTTCGACTCCTGACGGTGTCAGGATTTTCGACACTAACTTCAAAAATAGTGTGAGTTCAGCCGCTGTCAGGAGGAGAATTCTAGCGGCCAGCTGCCCTGATTGGTAGTTTCCGGGTTTTCTCCGATCAACATCAGATGACGATTGCCACCCTCCGAATGCCGAAGCAGTACCCTAACAACCGGGCCACGGACCGCGCGATCTTTCCTTCCCCTTTCCTGTCCTATCCTCACCCCTTATTTACACACACTTGTACTGACATGCACTACACTACCACACTTGCCGAGAGACCAGTCGGAGGTTTAGAGCTTGTCCCAGCTGGGGCGGTACCACACTGGTGGGAGACACATGGTTGAGGAAAATCCTCGCAAGGTCGGATAGGACGGGGCTGTATCTCGCCACCCAGCAAGGGGAAGATCACAACCACCGCCAGCGATAAAAACATGCACTACACTTACGGGACTAATGACAGCCGTTGTCGGGCTGGGAGTCACTAATCAAACCACCAGCGACGAAGGCGAAGGCGGTGGAGACGCGGCTGAAATGGAAGTGGAGGAGGAGGCGAAATCGGTGGCGGTGGCGGAGGCGGAGATTGCGCCGCAGGATGAAGCAGACGCAGAGGTAGGCAACAGGTGTTCACCGGTGAGTCCAGCGTATGATGGGGAGGGAAGGGTTGCTAAAAAAAAGAGCTAAGGAAGTGAGTGAAATCACGGAAAAGATTTGACAAAAAAGTGATCGTTGTGTAACGTCACCAGTATCCAGCCGGACTCCCGAAGTGCTAGCGGGCATTAGAAGTCTGAAAGGCACATGTGAACAAAAGAGTGGGCATAATAGGGCCAATTGAAGGGGAGTCGTGACCCCCCCCCCCCATGACGCAGGGCGAACAGGCAGTGGTGAGTGACCCCCGTGGGAGTGCATGTGTTGGCCGAGCGGCCACGGTCACCCTGAAAGGGGCGGGAGGCGATCACATCGCCGCCAAAAATAAGAGAACAGAGATGCCAGGAGGCAAAGGACTTCGCTTTGAGCGCCTCGCGGGCGGACGCAACTGCTCGCCCGGAAGGCGGAGAGGTATTTCTCGTGACACTGCAAGTGCGTAGCACTGGTGTCAGGGCACCGGCGTGGTAAAGCGACTGGTGGAGGATGCACCCATGGGACGGGGTGCAGTGACCATGGGAGTAATGCTGTAAACGCTGTACATAGTGTAAAACCTTGTAAATAAACAGATTGTAAATAGAGTTCGTGTCTTTGTCTTCATTTCGCTACCATGACGCCACAGTAGTGAGGAAAAACGAAATTACAGAAGAGGAAAAATTCAAGAATATGATCCGCACGAAGATACCAGAAAGAAGAAATAATAAAAATAACGGGTAGATGTGCACGAGGAGTAGTGGATAAATATGAATGAGGATGGAGATGCAATGAAAAAGAAACCACTGTAAGTGAGAACAGATGAGCTGAAGCATAAACTTGTATGATTGGACGAACAAATACTACACGAGGTATAACAGAATATAATAAAGGAGTCTGACAACGCTAACGGAGTCGTATGAGAGCAAAAAATAAAGCTACCATTCTGTATTGACGGAGCGAAGAATATAATATGATCAAATGCAACCGAGAGGGAAATGTCGTGTAGACAAGATTGACATCAAATACGAGGAGGATCAAAAGGACAAAAATAAAGGAACGGAGATACGTCTGGACTGGGGCTGACGCGTGAAATACGCTGGCAAATATCCACGACGACGACGACATATGGGACGTCTGGACTGAAGATAAGACTGAAGACCCGGCGAATGGGGCACGCAAAACTGAGATAGAGCTCGCGGGCCAGAGGCGGTGAAAGGGGGATGAACAGTGTGAGGCAGCTGAAACGTGTTAGAAGTACAGAACACTCGCATACACCAACATACCACTGAGAAGCCACACTTTTTCGTCAGTATCACCCTTTTCATAAACTCAAGCCCGAAATAGGATCCGAAATATACAATATATGAGTCAACACTGATAAATTCGAAGAGAAGAGAGGTGTGATACATGAGAAAATTTTACTCAGGAGGCTGAGAGGTCTATTCTTTATTCTCCCATTGTATACGCATTTACACTGCCAATTACTGAGAGTGGTAGACATAGGGGTGAGCCAGCGTCAGTAAGGAAGACAAGGATCCACGTATGTTTACGGGACCAACAAGCAACAATGAAAATTTGGGAGTGCGAAAAGCATCTAGCCAAGAAAAGAAAGAGATGGGTCACAAAGAGAGAAAACTGATTTAAAAGAGGAAGCTTAAAAAAATCCGAGTAGGAAAATTACATCCAAATGAGAGAATTGCCGAAAAGAAAAGAGGACGAAGAGAGAGAAACTGGATTGATTTATTTTTGGATAAATTGTTTCTGGGCACGTCAACTACAATGGTAATTAGTCCCATTAGTGTAGTGATATTTTATCACGGTAGGTGGAGGTATTTCGGCCCTGCTGTATGGTGATATGCAGAGCAGATCACATTGACTTGCGGGTTCGATCACCCCAACCGGGACAAACTCAAAATTCTCAACTTGTCTCCCAACACGCATTGTAGTGTAGTGCATGTAAGTATGCGTGTGAAAGGGGGCGGATAAGTCAAGGAAGAGGAAGGAAAGATAGCGAGCAGTCAATGGTCCATTTGGTAGGGTACTGGTCCGGCATTCTCCTGGTATTGATCGGAGAAAGCACGGAAAACAGCCGATGAGAGGAGGTGGCCACGAAAATTGTCTTCTAGATAACGGCTGAATTCAACCTACCTATGCATAGCTAATGTAGAAAATTCGCCACTGTCGGGTCTAGAACTCTAGAACCCCCGCTCAGTCACTACGGTTAACTCAACCGGTGAAATAATTCAAGGCGTCATTGCCAACAATCTTGTTGGCAATGACAACGCCTTGAATTATTTTATTTTAAATGGCAACGACATTTCATCGCTAAACTAATCAAACGGTGCCATGAAGTGTAATTCATCGTTGGCACAAGAAGAGACATTTTTATAAAAGAGGAGAGACGAGAAAGGGCTAGATGGAGGGGGAAAGTCGAAGTGAACAGAAAGTAAAAGACTGTCGGAAAGCAAGGATGTAACAATTGACAAAACGGTGGAGTGGAGAGTAATTTGTCAGGAGAGGAGTCGGAAAGGGTGAAGAGGAGCCGCCCCGCGAAGGCAGTTGCGGGAGCGAGGGTAGCGCGACGTCTCGCCTCGGCGTGGCGTGGCGTGGCGTGGCGTGGCGTGGGGCGTGGCGGGGCGTGGCGGGGCG
>BLKR01017049.1:0-16301 GCA_011170035.1 Teleogryllus occipitalis
ATAATAATAATAATAATAATAAATTAATAATAATAATAATAATAATAATAATAATAATAATAATAATAATAATAATAAAGATGATCCGTCCATTTCGGTCCGTCGGTATGAGAGAGCATTCTTCACTTATTTAAAATATTCTGCTCTGTGACGATAGTTTGAGGTGTGTTAATAAAGTAAAGATGTAAAATAAGTCAATAGATTCATATCCCTTCTTCATAAAATACGCTAAAACACGTTGAGAATCAATAGAACGATTTCTAAGACACAATGAATACAGATTCGGTAAATTAGCTGGGTAGAGGATTCCCCTACGGATGCATCAAACGATAAGAAGAAAAAATAGAATTTTGTAGATTATGCTTTGAAGATATCAGCAGACACAAATGCAATCCGCATCACACATTTCGCTGCATCATACATCCTTGTTTCGAAGCACGGGCAGTGAGAACAGCAGAACTCGAAATATATGTAAAATTAAATTGACTATTTAGTACTCTGCGCAATTTAATCACAGAGGCCAAAGTATATCTGCTTGTTAATAAACGCTTAGCAATATTAGAATGTTAACTCTTACGCAATACCAGCCCTGTATGAAGTAGCGCACTGTTCAGGGTCGCACAATATTGGGTTCTAGTAAAATGCTATTATCACTTTTAAAATAGTGATACACAAAATACCAAACGTTCGCAAAAGTCTGAATCGTTATTTTATACCGCAAAACGGTTCATTGATTAGTGATTCCGCGCGCGTCAATCACCAAGGTCATTAGTCCCGTACGTGTAGTGCATGTATTAGCGCGGGAGGTGGCAGTGATCTTCCCCCGCCAAATGGCAAGGTCCGGCGTCGACCAATAGTCGGTTTAAGAGGTTTACCTCAACGAGGTATCTCCCACCAACGGGGCACCGCCCCAGCCGCGACAAGCTCTAGCACGGAGATTGTAGAAACTACATGTTATTTTTTCTGGTAGAGATGGACGGTCAAAGGTCAGTATCAGAGTTGAGGTAGGAGTGAGTGCCCCATTTACTCTCCACTGAATCCTGTAAATGTCGGACACACCATATGGTTGGAAGAAAGCTTTCAAGTTTTCTTCCGATTACGATGAAAAGTATTCATGGTTTACTACACCCTTGCAGAGGTTTAAGGTCGGGTGGGCGGACACATGCACCTGGAGGCCAGCTATTTCTTATAGGTCAGTGATTTTACTCATCTGTTCGTCAGAGCGACATTCGAAAAGGATTGTGCTGTTTCTTTGACGAACCACCGACTGAAATTTGCCAAACTATTCGATTTCTCTGGCAAGTTTGATCGGGCTGGCACTCTTCATTGTTTCATTATCACTTTTACATGACATGACGAGAAAACGGAGCTTAGTAGGTCTAGCAAAACAGTCATTACAAAAAAACTCTCAAGATTTACCGTTTCACCAACAAATCTCCTCTTCCTTAAAGAAGAGGGCGAGGGAAGGTTTTTTATCCATTAAGAGGATATCAGATTCATCCCCGTGGTCCCCACCCACCACGGAGCCCAACAAGGGGATCGGAGTGCCAGGGTTGCCACGGGGATATAGTGTGGGATTACCACAGCGCTGCACCGCCGTGGATACCCCCGCTCACCCTGGAGTTCACTACAAGACCTAGTCCAAGCCGGATGATCGGGAGTGGGTTAGCTCCCGACTGCCCATCTGGAGGAGTCCATAGCCAAAGCAAGTGTATTGAGGCCTACAAGGAATGTTCCCCAAAATACGTAGGAGCACGTATCCCTGGATGCCAAGAAAAAAGTAGCACGAGGAGAGTAATTGGGAAAAAGACAGGCCCCTCAATCGCCAGGACATACATTCCCTCCGACACGGGTCGCCATGCACGGCAAACACATGGGTGGGCGTTCAACATACAGAGGGGGCCAGTGAAATAGAAGAGGGAGAAGAAAAGAAAATTTGATATTTGATATTTGCGTGAAAACGCAATAGCATTACGATATGTATCTATATGTCACATAGAGACACGTATTTCTCTTTGGTTTCGTATGAAGATGTCAATATAATACCATTCACACTATATACCTGACCTACCAACAAAAAATAATTTAATACTGATTGTTTGCAGTATGATTTCGCAATAACAATGCTGATGGGTTTAAGCAATTCGCGAGATACTGATCCTTCGGGATCGTTTATTTTATTTACTTTACGTCAAAAACAGTTAAAAACTGTGTAAAATGTGCTATGGGAAGAAGTGAATTCTGTGCCTGTTCTCATAATTCTGTGATCCCTACACTAAGCCATATACTACTTAAATTTTGAATAAAGAAAAAAAACCTCTCCAATGTAATAAAATCAATTTTCTAGGATAAATCAGTAAAACAGTTTGGGCTCTTATCCATCATGTCCTACGTCAAGGACTAATAATTCCTGCCGGGAGAACATAAAAACGATCATTTGAATAACTATGTTTCCCACTGAATTCTAGAAGACGTGCACAGACAATGAAGTTACATTAATGTCCAGAAGCAAAAGAAGGGGTCATTTCAGCATTCGCTCAATGGATCAGCGAAACTGTCCGAAAAACCTGATCGAATAGGGGTCATTAAACCGCAGACTGCGATACAATAATTGTTAGAGGTTGTTTACATTTATACAGTCCAAATGGTAAATAATGCTGATGGGTTTAAGCAATTCGCGAGATACTGTTAAAATTAATGTTACTTTCCTTGTGATGCTCAATATAGCCTCTAATTGTATAGAAACAGTTATCCAGCAGAAATGATTTGACTTGGGATTTAAACTTTTCTATCAAATTGAATTGTTTAATGTCATCTGGCAAAGTGTGGTAAAATAATGTACATGTATTGCATGTGATTTTTTGTAATGAGCTGTTGATACTGTCACCTGATGAATATGATTCCTATGTCGAGTGTTATAGTAATAGACATCGGCATTTCCTCAAAATATATTTCCGCCCTTAAGCAAGTCATTTTTGACAAAAACTACTGATTCGTAAATCAACTGACAAGGTAATGGTAAAATTCTTAGATTAATAAAGAGAAGGTTACAAGAATCACGTGGGTGTGCTTTGTTTATTGTTCGTACAATTCTTTTTTGTAATCTAAAATATGGAAGCTATAAGATGTACTTCTCCAGAATATTATGCAATATCTCAGGCGGGAATGAACATTCGCGAAATATACACAGCAGGATGAAAGCTGTCTGAATTGAAATGAACACGCAGCATAATGAACTTAATTTTATGTTCAATTCAGTCAAATGGACGTTCCATTTAAGGTTTGACTGAATCGAGAGACCTAAAAATGTTGTCTTACCATCAGTCAATGGTACACAGTTCATTTTCAATGGAGCACAATTGTTTGTTGGAAATGGAATACTGCATTAAAACCGTTTTATTTTCATTTACTATTAATTTGTTATTACGGATCCAATTTGAAACATTTGATATTGTACTATTTACGGTTTCTTTATTGCAAAGAATGTTCGTATCATCCTCAAAGAGAACTGTTCTTCCGTTTCAAATCGTCAAGGGCATATCGTTTACGTATAGTAAGATGAGAATAGGGTCTAAAATGGATCCTTGAGGAACTTCAAACTTACTTTCAAAATTATCTTCATATAGAATCCGTGGTATTGCCCCATATTGATTATGTTCGTACCTTAAACAAAGATTTAAGAGAGTAGAAATACCGTACTGGAATGATGGAACATTATGTACACACCTTTCTGACTCTTTGCCGATTGCACGTGGAGTTCCGCGGGGATCGAGTTTAGGCCCTGTTCTCTCCCTAATATACGTAAACGATATGCTGTCGACGATTCAGAACAGCAGAACAGTTCTCATTGCGGATGATAGAATATTCTTTGCAATAAAGAAACCGTAAATGGTACAATAGGAAATGAAAATAAAACGGGAAATTAAGTCTGTAATGCTACGCGTTCAGAATTCTTACAAATTCAGTCAGCCTTCATACTGCTTGTGTATATTTCGGGAATGTTCATTCCCGTATGAGATATGGCATAATATATACAAATTATATACAATATATACATCTTATAGCTCCCAGACTTTTAAACTACAAAAAACAATTGTACGAATAACTAAATCCCACTCACGTGATTCTTGTAAGCCTCTCTTTATTAATCTTGGAATTTTATCATTTCCTTGTCTGTTGATTTACGAATCAGTGGTGTTTGTTCAAAATGACTTACTTAAGGGCGGGAATATATTTTCAGCAAACACCGATGTCTATAACTATAACACTCAACGTAGTAATCATATTTATCAGGTGATAGTATCAACAGGTCACTACAAAATATTCACATGCAATACATGTACATTATTTTACCACAGTTTGCCAAATGACATTAAACGATTAAATTCGTTAGAAAAGTTTAAATTTCATGTAAAATCTTTTCTGCTGTTCAACTGTTTCTATACAGTTGTATAGAGACTACACTGAACACTAATATATTATTTATCATTTGAACTGTATAATTCTAAACAACCTGTAACAAGTATTGTACCGCAGCTTTTGGGTCAATGACCGCCATCTCCATCACGCTTTTTGTCCAGTTTCCCTGATCCTTTGAGCAAATGCTGAGATGGCCCCTTGTTTTGCTTCTGGACATAAATGTTACTCCATTATCTGTGCACGTCTTCAGGAATTAAGTTGGAAATATAGCTATTCATATTATCGTTCACCATGTTGTCGTGACAGGAAGTATTATTCGTTCCCGAAAGACATAATGAGGTATAAGAACCCAAATTTATTGATTTACCCTGGAAAATAGATTTCATTACATCGGAGCGAATATTTTGTTAACAAGCCTTGCAAGAACGCTCATTTTCTTTCTGTATTAAACATTCAAGTAGTATATGGCTTAGGGTAGCGATCACAGAATTATGAAAATGTGCACAGAATTCACCTTTCCCCGTGGCATGTCACACACAGTTTTTAACTGTTTTCGATGGAAAAATAAAAATAAAAAATATAAAAACATCCCTGTCCTTGTGCAACCCTTTCTGGATTTGGAGGGAAAAGAAGGAGTTAGGGGAAGTGAATCTCCTCTTATAGATTCCATAAAGAAGAAAAAAATTGGTACAACATGATACGTGTATTCTAGAAACTGAGTTCATGTACCTGGTTTAAACCTAAATAATTTGTTTCTGAAACTTTTTTTGTACCTTTTTGTATGTATTTTCAGCACCTTTTCCCCCATTTTACGACCATAATTTGCACCACAAAATCCTTTCCCTACATATAACACTCGCGCAATGCAGACCACGAGTATAGAACTACCAGTATAAGTGGTGCAATGACGAGGGTGTTCTCACCTACTTCCACAACAAATAAGATTTTCTAATTTTATAAACGTACAGTTAGCGAGAGCGCTGGTCGTCTCAGGCTGAAATGTGATCTGCTTTCGAAAAGTACGCGCTGTTTACCATTCATCACACGAGAGACATGTTACACGTCACTTTAAAAAATGTTTCGCTCAAATGAACACAAAATAGCTCTGAAGGTGCAGTTCATTCGAAGAAATTCCAAGTGCGTCTAACGGAAACCGTCGCGAAGCGCTCTCCGCGTCACCAGCGTCGGTACCTTCAGACTCGTCCTCCGTGGACGACGGACTCCGACCTGCTCCGCCCTGGTGGCTGGCACCTCCGCTACCGCCTTCAATGAAGCGACTCATCGCATCTGCGCACCAACGAGCAAATGAGCAGAAACGCCCAATGACACTCGCGGAGATCTCTGGAGACCACGAGCCGTTGCTCATCCCATCACTCTCTTCAAGGTTACAGATAACAGAACGCGCATACATTCTGTGTAAGGAAATACGATCATGTAGCAAATGGTTTCAAGATCTATCAGATCATAAATTTATGAGTCGCGTTATTGCTATCTTCAGTTGCTTATGACGCACGCCGGTTTTTGTTTCCCTTCCCAATATATACATAGAAATGTCTCGACTCTTCTCCATGCCTATTTTAACGGCTTAAATGGCAGCAACTCACGTCATTGCAGTGCGTATGATCGGGAGGTCCTAGGGTTTCGAGTCCGGATGGTGGTAGGACAACTTCGCTTGTCAGGTACGTCGAATTAAACCTCTCTCAGGAGGAGAATTCTAGGAGCCAGATGCTTTGATCGGTAATGTTTCGTTTTTCTCCGACCAACACTACGCGGATGCCCGAGCAGTAACCTAACAAACGGACCACGGACCGTGCGCGATCTTTCATTCCTCTTCCCCGTCCTATCATCACCCCTTACTGACGTCAATCTTACAGTTACACGCAATACACTACTACACCACTTAGAGATCAGAGATTGTTCCGGCTGGGCGGTGCCCCGCCGCTATCTCCCGCGATAAAAACATGCACTACACCCACTGGATTGACGACCTTAGTTGTTGACTCGCCCAGAATCACAAATCAATTCATCAATCAATCCTATTTATTAGTACATTTAAGTAGTCATGCGGACAAGTAGGCTATAATGTTTGTATCAACCCACTAAATAAAACCCAAATAAATTAAAACCAATAATAATAAAAATAAAAATAGAAATCAATAGAGACCCCTTACCTCTATATTGTTACGAGTCTAGGTGGTGAATTAAAACTTGGATATAATTTTAACAAAAACGTTTATTTTGTTTCTTAACACAATCACTGAAAATACTTGATTTATGTACTGATAGTCTTCACTTGATTACTCTTTATACGGCACACTTCTCTTGATTATTTATTTACACTACACTTCTCTTCAGTATTTATTTTCACTGTTCACTTCTCTTACACTGTCACACAGTCCTAGGCACTGACCACTGTTCGATTCACTGGCCACAGTCCATTGTACTGACCACAGATCACAGCGCTGGCCACGGTTCACGTCACTAAGCACAATCACTGCACTGCTATTCACCGCGATGCACACATTTCACAGCTCAGCTTCCACTTCAGACTTAGACTAACTCGCGTTTGCCGGCCGCCGCGTATCAAGCGATCTCGGCGGGCGCCATCGAGAATTTTCTGGACATTGCGATTAGCGCCAGAATACTCTGAGACTATTTCGAGGGCCCCCTGCCGATTACGCAATCCGCGCATACAGGTAGTTCGTGGTGGCCGCCGGCAGATGACGTTCATTACAATACAAACAACTCAATAAATAAAAAATAAATATTTTAATACTAATATTATTATTATTACTATTAATTTTTGTTCTTTTAAATTACTAATCGTTCATTAAATATTATGTTATTATATGTCCAATTATTGTGAAAATGGAATTAGATACCATTATTCAAACACATACTGGACATCAGTCCAAGTGTACATATTACCCCCAAACCACGTTTCGGGTTTTCCCCATCTTCCGGATGATACTCAGAGTCGAAGCAAATGATTAACAGCAACTATTAATATACATTACAAGTGTAAACTACAATGATATGGGAATTGTAGCAGTCGTCGAAAGAATGTTCTTTCGAGCTTTGAATATCTAAGGGGGCAGGATCTTTAGGGTATGAGAGACACACCCAGACACAGAATTAGGTAAAACAGTAATATATTCTTAAATATTGCACAAATCAACCCTTTACACTGTCACCAAAATAAGAGAACAAAAAAAGATACTCAATTGCTGGCTGCGCGTTTGAACGCATGCAAACCACTGATGGTCAGACCTCTTAGAGAAATTTACAAAAGAAATATTTGCTTATGGTTTCGCACTTCGCCTAGCTAGCGATATTTTCCTTATAAAATCCGTGCACGGAGTTCCTGCTTGGCCAACACTAGTGAATGAAATTTTATTACTTTTTTTCACACTTCCTGAATTAATTTACCAGCACATATTATTACAAGTCTTACTACTATTCGCGTACGAGATTTCCTCGTCAATTACATACAAAATGAGGAACACAAATTAATTATCTTTAATACAGCTTCGGAATGAAATGTACTACCGGCGTATACGATTATGAAATACTTCACCGTTACTCAATTTTAAGGCGAACATGCAAATTTTAGTATGTCTGGTTTCTGGTGCCAACACTATCTTTCTAGTTCCTGTCTCCCACCTCAGTTTTATGCAAATTTGGAAATTCAGCCGTGCCACCACTCGCGTTCCTATAACGTAGCCCGCTTCAATGCCGCTCCGAAGGCCACTCGGTCTCCTTTGCGCCTGCCACCAGATCCAGGGACCAGTCTTCTTAACGCCCACCACCAGATACACGTTTAGTCTTCTTAACGCCCACCACCAGATACACGTACCAGTCTTCTTAACTCCCACCACCAGATCCACGGTCCAGTCTTCTTCGCCCGCCTTCTTGCGACACGAGTACGCGTATTGTCCAGTCTCTCCGCGTGGGCTAGTTAGCATGTCGCCTCACTAATGCTTTACAAAACCTCTCACAGTTCCGCAACCACAGCCACTATTCTGATCCGTTCTAAATTTCACATTTCTTACTGCAATCTCCTATAATGTTCTCCTTACACCACGTAGCCTCGCTACTCTATCATTTCCCACTTCCTACCACCTCCAAAACTACCGTTTCTCTACCTCAACTATTCCGCTACCTTACTCGACTTCTCACCTCAGCGTCTCACACAAGAAGGGCTCGCTGCTCCGCCGTTTAAATGTTGCAGTGACGTCACGGTACCACCCTACCGCGCTGCCCATATTCCGAAAGTGCCCCGCCGCCGCGCTTCAGGCCGCAACTAACAGGTAGCGCCTTTTTCGATCAGTAACCGACGTTCGGTTATACCTTCGCTCTTCACGTCTCCGCCGACGCTGCGTGGGCGTTGTGGGGTTTGTGATGCCCCAAACGTCACTACATACAATGACCTAACGGTCATTTAGGCGTCAATCAGAAAAACCGGGGATCGCCAATTCAAATCGGGCTCGCAGAAGAGACCGCAATCGATAGTTCAGGGGAACGATTCCGTGAACGAGTCACGAACGGTAAGAGGAGACGCGGATCGGAAGCAGAGTGTGACGAGAGCTGACACATGGGGTTCACGGGCTGTGCAGCGTGCGTAAGACAAGAGAGTGCAATCGTACAGCATCGAGAAGTAAATGTGTGTTGAATTATTGATGAGTGACTAGACGATTACTAAGAGCAGTGGACAAAAGTATTAAATTAAAGGCATTGTGATCCGAACGTCTCTAAACGATAAATTCTCCAGTGAAGTGAAAGCATGTGGTGGACGGATACACGTGGGCCATCAGCCATCTATGTGTGGTGAAATGAACAGTTCTGAGGCAATGCTCCACCATAAGAATACCACATTCATGCACCGATCTCAGAAATGTATGGTTAAGTAGCGGAGTACTGGATTCGGCACGGCAGCCACGCGGACAACACGCCGGCGGCAGAGCGAGGGTCTCATGAACTTCGCGGCGTCAAGGACAGGAGCAGAGGCGGCTGTATTTCTGCGTCAGGAACACGGGAATCATCAGATAAGTAGCGGAATTTGCAATATTCGTGGGCATCGGGTGGAACTATTACAGTCGTACGGATCAGAGGGTACAATTAAGGAGAGAGTATAATGATGAACCTTCACAAAGATACACAGCAGGAAGAATGGATTATAACTGTGTAATGTTAGCTAATAAAAACAACACTGAATACTTCTTGAGGAATTCTTAAAACTATCCAGGGAGCTACGACTCACTATAATTGCACCTATTTGCCGTTATAGATGAAGAAAAGTCGTTAAGAAACTGCCGGGTAGAAACAGAGTTTCTCAGGAATATTACATTAGAAACATTTGTTCATCGAAGTAGAGAAAAGTTATGTAATGCGGCGCGAAAAAAGGCGAATTTTTGGCAGAAAAAACTCTTATTGCCGGGCCCTGGTAACGAAAAAGGGGATATATCCAGTTGCTAAATTTAGAAAAAATCCTCTAATACGTAGTGTAGCCAAAATCCATGTTTTGTGGGTCTTTGATGCCGAAAAATCGAATGACGCAAAAACGTCTGGAGGTCTGTGAGCAACGCTAGCGGCTAAACCGTTCATGTCGGGCATCTGGCTCATGTCGCGGTCCCTTGAATATGAAACCAATATTTTAGTTTTGTAGGGTACCTTACATTAAGCTTCTGGGAGATTTTTTAAATTTTGAAAAAAAATGGCTGCATTGTTTTTGATTAAATTTTGTTGTTGGTTAGTGTGAAGGAGGTTTACGAGAATGGTTCAGATATCATGTTCGTTGTAAAATTCTGATTTTTCGAAAATCGCAAAAGTTTTCCTACAACTAAAATATTAAAGATAGGGATTTTCCCCCTTAATGAAATCTGTCCCTTAAAAGATTTTGAAATAAGTTCAGATACAATTTCTCGGAAATTGGAGTACTTTTCGCGAAATATTGCGTGAAAATACATTTTAGCACCACTAGTTTCACCTGAAATGTCTCGGTTGTATATTAAAAGAAAAAGAAGGAAAGTTTTCTATTCTAGCGCAAAAATGCTACAAGTGACACGGGTCGCCACAGGCTAACCGAGAGTGTCCACCAGAAACCCGATGTGCGTGATACGAAAACCCTCTAGAACAAATCTGAATCCGGACCATGACGCTTAGAGCTCGTGAACACTTGCGCAGATATTACCCAATTAACTCTTCGATCAATGATTCTCCTTTGAACGCCTCACCGGTACTTGTTTCTCGGGAATCGAGTTTACGAAACGCTCTGGAGAAAAAATATTGAATTCCATTATTACATACACCAGATTTGCAAGCGTGATTAAGGAAAGTGTTTCGACAGGGGATGATGGCATTGAAGGAAATGAGTCAAAATCTTTCATTGCCATTGTGTCAATTTTGTACGATTAATCGATTTATTTTTTTTCGGGCGCGTCAATATCTATAGTTCTTAGTCTCGTAACTGTAGTGCATATTTTATCACAGATGTGGATGTCAATTTTCCCCCACAGTTGGATAGCGAGATCCGGCGCTGACCTACACGTTGACTTGCGTGTTTTTTCTATAGCCAGGTATCCCCACCAGGGTATCTCCTCAGCCGGGACATGCTCTATACTATCGACTAATCTCTCGACATGTCCGGTAGAATGGTGAATGTGTGTATGTTAGTAAGAGGCGAGAATAAAGCAAGAAAGAGGAAGGAATGAAGTGCGCGGTCCGTCGCCTGTTGGTTAAGGTACTGCTCCGACATTCACCTTGTGTTGAGCTGTTGTAGACTCTACCCTTCTGTTGTAGCATTATGTGCAAACAGCGAGAGTTCTGCAATTTTGCCGGACACAGCCGGGATAAGGTTCTGTCAGCCTAAAATCAAGAGCGATCGCAGGAGGATCGCAGGATCTGGATCAATTTTCCGTTACAATTTTCCTCCAGACAGCGTCTGAATTCTACGTATTTAGCATTCGACCTATCTAGTGTCGTAAATACCACCACCCACGGGACTCGAACCCCAGGACCTTCCGGTTAGATGCACTACAGTGATGCCCTGAGTCACCTAATCCGGTCAATTTCGAACGTTACCCTTGGTTTAGCTCATGGGACTCTGCGAAATCAGGATGCAAGAAAATTTGCGCAAATCGTAGAGCCTCTTCCGCGGGTGGTGAGCGCGTGGTCAGCACGGGTTGCGAGCGTGCGGACGTCACCGTGTGATTTGAAACTTGTTCCTCGTGAGAGTGAATTTCTGGGACGCTCTTGGGCTGGGATGCGGGTCCGGGTCAAATGGCTGGTTCAGCCCGCTTTCACGCGGCAGAGGCGGCGGCAGCGCATCTGGGCGGCCCACGGGCGGAACAAGAACCGAGGGGAAGGGGCGGGGAGGGGAGCGGCGGGCAGAGGTCAACTGGGGACGGGGTAGAGGCGGGGGATGTGGCTAGAGCGCGTGGTATCCGGAACGCGAGAGTTTTTCCGAAAGTTAAGGAATTATAATAATAAATTCAAGCGATCAGACACCTAACTTTACGACAATTTAATTTATTTTTATTACAAAATCATACGCGTGCGCAGAAGGGGACAGGGGGCTGGGCACCGAAAAAAAATTGAAAGAAGTTCCCTTACCCTAACATTATAAAACATTATTTCCATAACATGTAACTCTTAATATGTTAATATAGTTCCTTAATATGTTGTTTTCTCCTTTTTAATTCTGCCAATTTGGGAAATCGTTATAAAACATTAGGGGAAGAGGTAATCCAGCCATCTAGCAACCGTGTAGTTCCTCTAACATAAAATAAGTTGTATTTATTAATACTATAATGTAAGTTATAATTTAATTCTCCTTGTGGGTTTTTTTCATTTACTAGTAAAATACGTCATATCTAAATAACTCTTAATTGACAAGAGTGCCCAGAAATACATGTGACCACCTCTTGTTTTAGTCTGTGTAAGTCTATGTACAAACTCCACTGGTTTAAAACCATTTTCAGGTAGAGTTTAACTACAACATAGTGTAACAATTTAATAAATAGTCAATAGAATTTACAAATAAATCACAAAGGTTGTATTTACAGAATAAATAGATTGGCTTGTAATATCTGAGGAAATCGGAATTTAGATTATTTTATATTAGAAGCAGAAGGAATCGTCACCTATATTATTTCGGTAGTATGCATACATTTGCGGCTCTCGCAGGCAACTAATCTTTATAAATGAGGCCTCTAAAGAAAGAGAATTTCACGGAGACGTGACGAATTGCACTTTAATTTTAAAAAGAAGTTATTTAAAAACGCGACTAAAAATCCCATGTTAAATGCAACCCGCAACACACGATCAGATATATTGTTAAATTACTCCTAACCGAAGCGTTCGAGGGACTTACGAATGAAAATTCTGAGGCCAAAGGTCTGAAAGAAATATTTCATTTTTGCTGGTCCGGTGCTTATCGATATTATCCAAGGCCAACTATATTACTCGGCGCTGCAGACGATCTTTGTGACCATTTTTAGAAGGCTTAGAGTTCTTCCAATAATATGTATCCGTCTGGGTACACCATGGTTTACGCCGATTGGTGAGGTTTACTTGCATAATCATTTATTCAAATAAACCTAAATACTCTCGCAGCAACAATTAGAACAATTAATAGTTGCTTCACACCGATGAAGAGTGCTTTTTATGTGTCTAGTGCAACCGTTCATTTATCGAATGTAAGTATTCACATTCTTTTCTTTTTGTGAAAGATTTGTCGTAGAACCTACAGTACTCATGCATTTGGTATGGTACCACATCATATGTACTAATCACTAAAAATGAATAAATCTGCTCATTTTATTTTTATTCAAAATGTTTGTCTGTTTGTATTGTTAACCCTTAAAATTTGAAACTCTAATTCAATTCAATATAAATTCATGGACAGGGCAGTTCAACAGGGGAAAATATTTTTTTGAAAACATTAATTAAAAATGAAATTTGATGAAATCAAAGGTCTATATTTCCTTTACAATCTTGTTTATTTTTTCTGGTGTGGTTTATTTTCAAGACCTACGTCATTTAAGAGAAATAATTGTTTGATCTCGTTTATTCGATTTCATTTTTTGAATGTGGGTGCACTTCACTTTGATAAAAGGGAAATTTGATGCAAGTCCTTATACTATGATGAAGTTACGAAAGGAGCTACAGTATACTATGGGACGATCAAAATTCAAGAAGGAAGCATCTCCACGAAATTAATAGGGTGTTCTGCGTGTGAATCCAAAAGATAATGCAAAAGGCTCATGAAAATTTTAGATGGGCATTATAAAAAAGAACTTAGAAACTTAATGGAAAGAGAGGTCTTACATCTTTTGATGATGTTCTTTGTCAAAAAGAAGAAAGAAACAATATTGACAAAGAATGCCCGAGTGTATATGGTGAAGAGTGAAGACTGTGTCTTCTTAGGATTGGATTGTTTTACCTACGCCAGTATTTTCTTTATCAGTAGTGATTGGGTGAAATTTTCAAGTCAGCGTGTTCAGTGGAGATAGTACATTGAAAAAGCTGGGAAATAATACTTTTCCTAGAGTGATTAGTAATTTCAACAAATTAATTCATATCTTGGACAAAATGAAGCATTTGCAAGAAAACTAGGAGGACTATTCTCTTAGCAGGCTGTAAATGCTCTTTTGAACACGTTAGTGAAGGCTCTAGATGTTACATGCAAGTAAGTTAAATTTATTATCAAACAGATCGATTTATTAATCATTGAAAATATGTGGAAATATATTTAGTACAGCATATTGCGTCCAGATACTGCATCTTCATCTCATGTTTTATTGTTTATATTGTATAAAATCCTCTCCAATATTATTTCAGTAGTATAGATGAGTTTTACACGCACGCAACCGATCTACGTAAATGAGGTCACTGAAGAAAGATAACTTCACGGAGACGTGACGTTTTGCACTTTGACTTTCAAAATATGAAGGATTTGTTGAAAAAATATTGATGTCAAATGCATCATGCAACATTCGGGCAGCATTATTAAAATTTAGTTAGTTGAATAACTCCTAGAAGAAGCGCTCTAGGGCCTTAAAATCTGGAAGTTTGAAGCCGATGGCCACAAGGAACCTTTCCCCTCAACGTAATCTATAGGACGAGAGCTTTTTGGACATTCTGTTACATTTTATTTGTCAGGCGCTTCTCGGTACTACCCCACCTGTTCAGAGACGTGCAGAATCTGCAACTGTATGTGTATGAACTGTATGAAACTGTATGTGAAATGAAACTAATTACTTAATATTCTAGGCGATTAAATTGCACTGGTGTACCTCTCAGTTCGGTAATAAAGTTAAATAATATTCCAAAGAATACGGTAAT
This sequence comes from Teleogryllus occipitalis, assembly GCA_011170035.1. NCBI lineage: Eukaryota > Metazoa > Arthropoda > Insecta > Orthoptera > Gryllidae > Teleogryllus > Teleogryllus occipitalis. The sequence goes on from BLKR01017049.1 coordinate 14,764, forward strand.
GTTTGCCTGATCCTGTATTTTTGCATCGACGACTTTAAGTAACTTTCTCGAGAGTAAAAAGCTTTTGTAATATTGTTTGTGATTGTCAAGGAAAACGAAAAGTTAACTGTCAAGGAAGATTGTATAATTATTTCCAAAGTTTTAAAATATGTGTTGTGAATGGTTCCAAGAACATTATAATACTGAATAAACCTTTATTCAAAACTTGTTTTAAACATCAATTTCATTGTTTCTCATATTTATTTTAAATTCTATAAGTACATTGGAAGTTATCTTAAAAGTTTTAAACAAATAAACACGTTTCGTTAACAACTTCTTCTCTTCATATGGAAAAAGGAAAGATAGGGAAGAGGATGGAATTTGGAACCGAAGCGAGAGTTCTCGCACTTGTACGCCAGTATAGGGATTAATAGATAAATATTTCACCTATGATTAAATTGAATACAATAATTAATAGTATTGTAAGTTCCAAACCCGATACACGGCGGAATGTATTTTGCAAATATGTTTCAATTCAGACAATATCAAAATATCTTCATAGAAACAATATCAATTAAAGGGGGTCTGTTTGTTAATAAGCACACCAACATCGAATTTCGCAATTATTTTAAGCTAATTTATTAAGATTATACATACTGGAAGACTCGTTAAATATGAAGTTTTTTTTATAAAAAACTAGCTTGATCGGAGAAAACGTTCGGCACTTTGTAAATCATTGGTTTGAAAGTGAAATCGACTTCACACTGGAATTCAACGTAGAACGGCCAGGTCCTGGTCATTACACCACCTAAGTCCCATATTCTACGTGGGCACTCTAATTTTCTACCAGTTTACTAACAACCGATAGTCTTTGACCCTATTAAATTTACCAGAATGTCAAAGAGCAAATGTAACATTCCGTACAATCCGAAATTCTTAGAATCTGACTACCCGTTTTACTAAGTACGGAAACCCAGAACTGGACCTAAAAGTACAATGGTCTAAGATGTCTCGTTTTGAAACGTATGACCTGTGTAACGACTCTTGGCATTCTTTGATAAGGGGAGGGCTATAATAGTTTTTTTAAGAATACAGTAAAATTAAAATAACGGAAATAAGTAGTATCAATGACCTTTACATGAGATGAAAATGTCAACGGTTACTGAACTTCTGAACTCATTTATTAAAATGGTTTTACGCGCGCACAAACACTAACACACACACCGGCATAAAATTGATAATTTATAACATTGACGAATATCATAAGATATTAAAGATTGTTAAACACACATTTCAATAAATAGAAGTACACATCTTTAATAAGTAGTTTTAAATTAAGTGCTTTCTCACTTATTTTATGTTTGTAAGTAATACATGTAATGCTGGTGGCTTGGATATTGGTATTGGTGGCGTGAGGGTTAGGAGCAACGTCCAAATACGTGCAGCTAGGGCCTGCGGTTGCGAGTCCCTAGTTAGGCATGTCATTAAGTTGGCTGCTAATACCATCATATATTTTATCTTGGCCAAAATGTGAACCATATCAATCATTTCTCGTCTTC
>BLKR01017050.1:0-16291 GCA_011170035.1 Teleogryllus occipitalis
CTACACGTGATTCGACGATTGTCAACTTTTCGCATTGTTGGTCATGTAAATGTCCCAATGTCACAACGCTCTCCTGTAAATTATTAACTTTGGAATTAATTTTGTCGCCAGATTCTTTTAATTCCCTCTGCATTTGGTCGACTTGATTATTAAAAGACTCAATTTTACAATGAATAATATTGAATTTAGCCGATGTATCCACCCGTAATTGCACTATTTCCTCGTGTATTTCCTGACGAAAATTCTTCAATTCTAATGACATTTTCGATGTCATTCCTTCCAATTTAGCGTTATTTTTTCTAATTTAGTATTAATATCTGAAGTAATTCCCTCTAATTTAGTATTCATATCTGAAGTAATTCCCTCTAATTTAGTATTCATATCTGAAGTAATTCCCTCTAATTTAGTATTATTATGCTCAAGTTTTGCGTTCATTTCTGCTAACATTTTAAGAATTAAATTATTAGGGTCCATATTTCCTAACGGTGCAGCCATTATTTCCTTTCCTTGTGGTTCAATCTCAATAATTTCACGCGAGATTTCTCCCTCGGGATTAGTATTAGCAGACGCCATATCATCTACATTAACATTCTCCATACGCAATTTTTTGCTCCTAGTATCCATTTTGAATTCTAATACAAATTAAAATCTCTCTGTTAAATTATTTTAAAATCACACCAATGAAATGGTCTTGGCTCTTTCTTATAATTAACAATTAATTTCAAATGTCAATCCATAAATTTCAGATTCCCTTTGAATCACTTTATTATAATTTATAAGACTAATTTTATCCGTGTCACCAATTGTTATAAATTATAACAAATTATGCATCACGTTGGCGCGCCATTTTGAGATATACAAATTTTTCTCTCTACTTTAATATCTCGCAAAGATCTTAGCGTCCGGCTTGCTGGGTCAATGGGTCACGATATATATAATCCTTATTACCTTTATAATGGATTATAGGATCCGCAGACTATACAGCGCTGCTGGGAATCTGAAATTAGAATGATTCTAATTCCTAGTTCATTACTGTTTGGATTGACTAAATGAAAGATCACTTTCTTTTCTAAAGAACAAAATTTAACAAAGTTTATTGTTACCTTTTTGCAAACAATATAGTGAATTTAATACATGATTTTAATGTTAGGCCTTTGATCAAGATATCTTTGAATTTAGAATTTTATACCGCGGTTAACTTATCTATTCTTCGTTGATGTCCCTCGAAGACTTCTCAGTCGAAATATCTTGCGAGCTTGCCGTAGTCCAAAGTTCCAAGAAATCCTCTTCTGCTCCTATCCAAGATGGTGTCAAACTATCAAAATTATCAGTCCTGATTACGTCCTATGACATAGTCCCGAAACCTATAACTCGATTACCACTCCTGACGAAGTCCCAATTTATGCATCAATATTACTTTCACATGCAATATCTGCAATATTATTTGCTGTCCTTCAAATTTCACAATCTGATAACCCGACTCTGACTATCTGCACTACCTCGCTCCCTCTCACGACCCACGATCCGTTCAGACACGCGATGCCGGTCAGAATGAATTCTTCTTGCATGATTCACCCCTCGAAGCTTCCTATTACACTCCCTTCTTTTTTTTTCATAACATTTGACCGTCCTTCTCTCACCCAGCCAATCCATGCGTTCGTTATATTTTGATGTAGCTAACCTTTCGATCGTCTAAACTTCTTAATGCATATTCCACCATATTGTCTTCAAATAAATGTTAGTTTATATTCATGTGACATATCGGTATGTCACAATATATATATTAGAGATTGAACATCAGGTAGCATGAAATGTAAAAAATGGTTTCATTCAATGTATTTAAATTTAAAGTGTTCAATGTTATATATTTGAATATATATATATATATATATATATATATATATATATATATATATATATATATATATATATATATATATATATATATAATTTTAAATTTACACTAAAGTTCTATTCTACATTTAAACTTTCTGAAATGTTTATAATGAAAAGGTGGGCAGCAAGATAAAACCTGTGATATCTCGAATACTTGAAACAAATGAAAACAATGTGAACAAAGCTATTATCTACTAAAACGTTTAACACTCGATACAATATTGTTCAACCAGTTGTACTATTCCTTATATAATCAATCATCTTTAATCACTTCCAACGGTTTGGAAACGGTGGTAGTGCCGTTGGCATTGGCATAGCAAAGCAACCAATGAGGCATCCCTTTAACATGTCATCAGAAATTATACTTCACCTGAAACGTAACGAAGGGTTAATGTTTTTTTTAACTTACTATCTGGTAGTACTGTTTCAATACACTTTATCAACTAGATATTTCAGATTCAGCTCCATTTTATTGCGTCTTTATTGACATTATAATTATGAAATGCTGTATATTTAATGGAACGTTAACGGAAAGCTTACGTTATGACTGTGGTGGTAATGGTGGTGCTTTTGCACCTTGTCCGAAGTCGAATATCTGCTCAGCCACACGGTGCAACCCGGCGCAGATTGTGCTGAGCACGCTTCGACTGCGCCTGCGCAGACGCTCGGCCGCTCGGAGGCCGCGCCACAGCTCCGCGCAGAAGGTCAGCGCAGACGCCGACAGACCTGCGCATGGTGGAGACGTGGGGGAATTACTCCGGCGCACCGACTTTCGCTCGTTCTGCGCAGCACCAGTTTGCGTCACGAACCACGTGACCACAGCACGGGCACTCCGTTTGAAAAGCCAGACCAGTCGCAGACCGCCATGTTGCATGGAGAGCGAGAAGTGTTGAGAAACAATTTGAAAGTGGCATAAAGTGAGAATTTTCAACGGTGACCACCCAAAAATAACACGATGAAGGTGTAAAAGGTACAATATTTAAAAGAAATGCTTCATGTATCTGTTTCAATGACTTCTAAGGAGGTGATAATTTTGGTGTGAGGCGGTATTTAAATTTCCCGCTAATACTGTGACGCAAACTGGTGCCTGAAGCTCATTGGCTGAAGTCGCATAGGACGCGCCCCCTCTCTTTGGACCTGCACACAGCAGCAGCAGATGGCCGGCGAGGTGTTTCAGCGCCACAACCTTCGGTGCCTCGGAGTCCTGTTCTGGTTTGGTAGCAATTCCTGAGACCACGCGAAGCATGCCATGAGTTGCGTTCAAATCGTCCTTCCACTTACGAACAAGTCCCATCTCTTCCGTTCGTAGCATGAACACTTTCAGAATTTCAGACCATGGCCAATTCCTGTAGAGAAGATTTCAAATAAACTATATGTAAGGCTGGCAGGATTAATAAAAATGTTCAATAGTATCTTATGGAAAATAAATATTTCTAATAAGAGTTTATTATTTGACTACATAAGAGAAATTCAGAGTACAGTTGCAAATGGTGCAGACTTTAGGAAATTTAATCATTAAGACCCGCTGTATTATCCAAGAAGATAGATTTTTAAAGATCTGTAAAGTTATTAAGAAGGGAAAGAATTAATAAGAATTGTAAGAAAGAGAATGAAAAAAATCAATTTTAGATTACGTAAATTACAACTAGGATGGTTAGGTCATGTAAATCGTATGAAATTGAATCGTATACCCAAACAAATATTTAATAGAACTCCACCAGTAAGTAGAAAGAAAGGAAGACCCAAAATTACCTGGCGTGAAGAAATTTATAAATTGCTGAAAATAAATAGTTTGAAAGAGGGGGACTGCTGTGATAGAGAGAAATGGAAAAAAGTCTGTATTAATATAAAATGTAATGTTGAAACAGAAAAGTGATTCATGTCATTGTAACGTGTTAAATAAATGTTAGTCTGGCTGCCAGAGCCCAGCCACTCTGCCATTGTCTCTGCAGAGAATCTGATCGGGCCATACAGTACCGGCAGCGTATAAGCGACTCAGTTCTCTCGCCAGGGGCTGTGGTGCGTCATGTGACCTGCTTTAAAGCAATCAGCTTGCGAGGATTTGTTTACTTTCTTACAGCCAGGGTTCAGCGTTGCCGCTCATCTGACGAAGTTGCTCATCACACGAAGTCGCGGAGGCGATAAGATTCGGCTTTGGTGAAAGTTATGAACATGATGTCAAGACGTCAAGTCTCTTAGTAAGTGTTAATATTTTGAGATTTATTCTGTGATGTAGGGATGTCATGTGCGTAGGAATGTCGAGCAAAAGCGCATTGAACTGAGTCGCTTATACGCTGCCAGTACTGTAGGTTCGAGTTCCGACAGTGGGGAATTATCGCCACTAGTTACACAACCAGGTCGAATTCAGCCGCTGTAAGAGGGAATTCCAACGCCGGCTACTTTGAACGGTAGAATTCCGTGGTTTTTGTGATCAACACCAGGGGAATACCGGTGCAGTACACTTACAAACGGGTCAGGATCCGCACGCTATACTGCGATTTTTACAGAGCTGGACCTCAAGGTCACTGGAGGCCCCTCACCAAGGTAGCATTTAGGCACGGTTTTTTGCGTCTTTTTCAGTAGTGCCGCTAGGTGTCGCATGCTCGCGACCGTATCAAGCAGTGCCGCAGACGAAGCGACTAGTACAGGTGTGACCTATGTACTACTCGCGCAGATATTCTTCAACGATGGATTGAAGAAATGCGGGCGGAGTGGGGGTATTATTTACAAAGTCGACCTCTAGAGTATTTACAGTAATGCCAACCTCTGGAACATCGAAGTCAAACTTGCTACGTGTGTGGCCAGGTCATCGCTCTAGGGAGGCAGGCAACAGCAGGGACCCTGGGTAGGAGTTTTAGGTGCCTCTCTCGAAGGACCTGGACTTGCTTCAGCCATTTATTTAGATAATGGTAATAAAGCTGAACAGGAGCTCTCGACTACGAAAGCTACTAGCTTTGACTAGCTTCTGTTTCGCGCCAAAGAAGTTATAATGCTTGGAATGTTGTCATCAGTGCTCGCTGTGAGCTTTTACTTTCAACTGTTTGTTGCTCAAGAGAGAGGGAAAGCAAGGTCATCGTTCAAGACGAGTTGCACGAGTAGTATGTGTTGGTCGAGAATTAAACTGATTCTTTTCTCTAAATGCACTCAGGTTTATTTTGCAAGAGCGTTATATCAATTTAAACACATTTTCCATTGGATTAAAAGATGTCTCTGTCATCAATCAGCATGAAAATAGTGAATATCATCGCTCGAAAATGAAAGTAAACGAAAACAAAACGGTTTTAATGCAGTTTTCCAGTTCAAATAAACAATTGTGCTTCATTGAAAATGAACGGTGTACCATTGACTGATGTTAACGCAACAAATTTTTAGGTCTCTCAATTCAGTCAAACCTTAAATGGAACGTCCATTTTAATGAATTGAATACAAAATTAAGTTCATTATTCTACGCGTTTAGAATCTATATATTTAAAAAAATAAGGTATTTTGCCATGGCTTCGTTTAGAGCTTCTACTGAACCGATTGTAGCATTTTGTCCTTTAAATGAAAGAATGTGATCCCTAGATGTGTTATCAGATATTGTTTGTGTTGATTCACCAACATTTACTGTGTAAATTAATTAATTAAATATTTCTTTAATAGGACGCATATCAATAGCCAATTGTTTTCTTCCAAAGGGTGGCTGTTTCGAAATCGATATATATATATATATATATATATATATATATATATATATATATATATATATATATATATATATATATGAGTCGATAGATGTCCACGCTGCTTGATGTTTTGTTTTGATTGTTGAAATTTGTTTACAATTCGTCAAAGTTTTGTTTCAGTGTAATTATTGTATTGTGGCGTTGACAGTTTGCATGTATTTGCTTGTGTGGTGTATTTTGTAGAGAACAATCGGACAGTGGGTTTTGCTCGGTTGTACTAAAGTAGTGAAGTTGTTCACAGGTTATGTCAAATTCCGAATCGTTGCCTACGCGCTCCAAAAGACGCAAACGTACATTAACTGGAAGCAGGGAAAGAGAAAGTTAGCGTAAGTGTCGTGATAGAGAGGTCATTTCGTTTTCTGCTGGGTCGTTGTCTATGAAATGTCAGTTTTGTTCTGCTTTGTACTTCGGATGTGAGAGAAATTCTGTAAACGAGTTTACCCTGTGTTGCTTAAATGGGAAAATTAGTTTACCTTCGAGCAATATGCCAGAAGAAATCAAAATTGTTTATAGAACATGACACATAAAAGAACTTTAGAAATAATATCCGTCAGTATAATAGTGCTCTTTCTTTTGTGTCATTTGGCGCCGATATTGCATTGTCATCTGGTCATGGGCCATACGTGTTCAAAATTTTGGGAACTCATCACAGAATATCTTCGTTATACCCTGAAGATCCAAACAATGCAACGTATTGTGAACATTAGTATGGGCGCAGTATTTTACATTTATCTCAGATCTCAGCGTCAAATTTTGACGGGGGTTCACTAATTCTTGTAAATTCAGTCAGACATCATACTGCTCGTTGTGTATATTTCGCGAATGTTCATTCTCGCCTGAGATATGGCATAATATTCTAGAGAAATACATCTTATAGCTCCCAGACTTTTAGATTACAAAAACGAATTGTACGAATAATAACCAAATCCCACCCACGTGATTCTTGTAAGCCTCTCTTCATTAATCTAGGAATTTTACCATTAGCTTGTCTGTTTATTTACGAATCAGAGGTTTTTGTCAAAAATGACTTGCTTAAGAGCGGGAATATATTTTCAGAAAATGCCGATGTCTATTACTATAACACTCATCGTAGAAATCATATTCATTAGGTGACAGTATCAACAACTCATTACAAAAAATTCACATACAATACATGTACATTAATTTACAACACTTTGCCAGATGACATTAAACGATTAAATTCGATAGAATAGTTTAAATCCCAAGTGAAATCGTTTCTGCTGCATAACTGTTTCTATACAGTTAGAGACTAAAACTGAGCATCACAAGGAAAGTAACATTAATTTTAACTGTGATATTTAATGTATTATTTACCATTGGACTGTATAATTCTAAACAATATGTAACAAAACATTGTATCGCAGCTTCTGGGTCAATGACCCAAATCCCTATCTCGATCAGGTTTTTCGTCCAGTTTCCCTGATTCATTGAGCAAATGCTGAGATGGCCCCTTGTTTTGCTTCTGGACATAAATGTAATTTCATTATCTGTGCACGTCTTCTAGAATTCGGTGGGAAATATAGTTATTCAAATTATCGTTTCCATGTTGTTGCGGCAGGAAGTATTATTCCGAAGGACAACATGGATAAGAGCCCAAAATTTATTGCGTATTTGTCCTTGAAAATAGATTTTTATTACATGGAAGCTTGCTTATATTTTCCCTCTTCATTCATTCAAAATTCAAGTAGTATATCACTTAGTGTAGGGATCACAGAATTTTGAAAATGTGCACAGAATTCACTTCTCCCTATAGTACGTCATACGCAATTTTAACTGTTTTTTGATAATGATGAAAATAAATAAATAAAGCATCTGCTAGTTCTCAATTGATGAAAAACTTTGTCATTAAAAAGGATACTCCTGAAGAATTAGAAGTTTTTGCAATGGAACTAGGTAACATATATCACGCGGCAGAACATAACTAATCCTATAATTCGTTAGATTGTTTGATGAAACTTGTTCCTAAAACATTACCAAAGGATAATAACTCTTGCAAACTTTTCTTGTGGAAGAACAAAAGCACAGGCAATTGTTGAAAACGTGTTAGGACCAAAAATATTTGAAGACGTGATTACCGAAATAAAAGCGAACGATTCGTATTTTTCTATTATGACTAATGCATCTAACAAGAAAAATATAGGTATTTTTTCCCATTAGTGGTACAGTATTTTTTACGAAAGGATGGTTTGCAGCTATATCTGATTGATTTTTAGGAAAATTGCGATGAATCTGCAGATGGCATGTTTGCTTGCATCAATGATTGTTTTAAAGATTTAGATTTTTCAAAAATTACAGCTCTAAGCGCTGACAACACAAACGCCGATTTCGGTCGTATTCATTCTCTCTTCGTCAATTTACAAAAATTAAACTCGAATATTGTAAAAGCTAATTGTCACGCACACATATTGCATAATGCCTTGAGATATGCTTTGGAAGATTTGTCTGCAGACATTGAGAATCTTGTTTTAAAAATCAACGCACACTTAAGTTTGTCATCGGTACGTCGAAGTGAATTTCAAAGCTTTTGTGAATTTTAAATTTTGCATTTACTGATTTTCACGCGATGTTGTGTCGCGATGGCTATCGTAAACCCCTTGTGTAGAAATATTTTAACGAGAATGGCCGGTATTAGTTTCATATTTTGACAGTAATGTTAAGAATTTGTCTGTAGCTTTAAAAGGCTTAAAAACGAAGAAATCTCTGTCACAGTTGAGATGAATCTATTGGTTTGTCAATTGCTTGCTTGCAGTTTTTGAAAAGCCCATTAAATTATTACAAAAAGATAGAACCACAATTATTGACTTGTACGCGATTTTGAATGATTTCAAGCAACAACTCCTCTAGGATAGAGAAACAGGATATGAAGGATATGAAGTCATGCAAAAACTAAAAGACTTGACTTTTTATGAAAATCAAAAGTTTGAAAAGGAATTTTCGAATGTTTATAACAAAGCCTTGTCTTATGTGGAAAAAATTGAATTCGATGAACAGTCTGTAATCAAAAAGTTGTCAAAGCTTGAATTTAATAATTCAGAACTGCCCGAATTTGAAATGTTTTCTGAAATTGTGGAACTATTACATATTTCAAACATAAACATGAAAAAGTTTGATGAGATTGCATTTATTAACGAACATTTAAAACATCTTGTTAACTCACCTGATTGGCAAACAAAATGCAGTACGACCGACAAATGGACTTTTATTTTACAAAATATAAGTTCCGATAATAGTGACAACTTGTTCAAAAGTATGTCTTACATACGAAGTGTGCCTGCATCATCATTTATAGAGCGAGTATTTTCTATAATGATTAGAAAATGGACCGATGTAAGAAATAAGTGTTCAGTAGAGTTAATCAAAGCGGAATTGCTTGTAAGCGTTGTAAAGAATATTGCGTACAATTTTATGAGAAAGTTCGAAACAACATTAATTATTAAAATGCGCGAAGAGTGATGAAAAATTTAAGTTTAGACATTGAATGTAGTCATTAAATAAATAACTTAAATTAAATTAGCATTATCATTACCTAAAAAATTTATGAAGATAACACTAAACAAAGTCAGCAATCGCTCTTTTGAATCCATTCTTGTATGCGAATATTTTAACACTGATTTTCTGGTCGAATCTTGCGAGAAAGAGCAGTTTCTTAATTTAATTAATTCCTTCAGTTTAGATATTACAATAAATGTACCAACACGGATCACATTAAATTCAACGAAAGTAATCGATCAAGTTATAAATAACAAAACTACTACTCGATAGGATGTCGAAACAAAAGATTTAGGATACGGTGACAACGATGTACAAATTCTTAGCATTATAAAAATAAGTACGCTGACGTAATAAAAAATAAACGTATGAATGGGTTCTTTACTCAAAGAGAAACAAAAATATTCATTGATTACTTGCTCCAGGTCTCATGGAAAACCACACAAGTATATCGACACTTATACTTGTTTTTTTTAACGTGACATTTGAGGGTACTGTCCGGGACCGAGTTCTCCGACCGCGGTGCAGAAGTAACGTAGGCGTGTTCCCAGAAACGGAGCTGCGGTGGGGAGGACATCCTGCCCGTCGACGTACTACTAGCCGCGCGAAAAACATTTTTTTTACTTCACGATCAGACACGCTTTTCTTACATGATTATTTCAGCATCGAGCTTACCTTATTCAGAATCTGATGATGACCCGCAGGCTTCACTCTCTGACGAATCACTGTCGGAATCCAAATTCACAATTAGTTCGTCAATGATGTCCGGCACAATACCATCTTTCTCCCAATAATCTTTTTCTATTTTTTCCACATGGCAGCAAAATCCTTTCCAGTCCTGCACGGTGACTTCTTGAATTGCAGTTTCAGTGATTTCTTGCAATTTAGTAACTGACATATCACCCGTTACATTTCTCTCCCTAAATATTCTCATTACTTTCGCTCAAGCAAGTTCAATTGGGTTCATCTCACACATGTAGGGAGGAAGTCTCACAACTGTATGTCCGTGTACTGCTAACAACTCATCAATCTGGTACTGCTTTGCCCGTGGTTTGAGAGGTGCAATTAGTCGGTACAAATCTGTCTTACGCATACTTTCTTTACAATGCACTCCCTTTCTTTGAAGCCATGCAATCATGTCGGCTTTTCTTGAGTATGCGGACGGTGTCTTGTTAACTTCCATACTGTGGTATGGAGCATTGTCAATGACAACAGCACGCTCTGGCAGATGTGGCAATAATTTATCACGCACCCATTTTTCAAAATTAATGCCATTCATTTGACCGTGGTAGTCTCCCACAGTACGGCCAGCTCGAAAAATTAGACGGGTGTCGCAAAGAAATCCCTCCCCCCTGCATGAACAATTATTAGTTTACTTGTTGCATTTCCCATCACTTGGACACCCAAAACGACATCACTCTCCAGCACTTTTCAAACTTAAGTGTGTTATCAACCCATGTCTCATCCACATAGATACCTCGGTTCTCTTCTCGAAATTGTTTCAACTGAACAATGTATCTGGATCTCCAATCCACTATGTCCGGTCTCTCTATCAGCACCCGTCGCTTTGATTGGCATTTTTTCCATTTGAAACCCATTGATTTCATAACCCGCAATAAAGATTTTGGGCCCCACGGAAAATTAATTTTGTCCTTAATAATAGGTAGAAGCTTTTGCACCGTCGGCACAACCTTTTCTCTCACATAGAAATCCAGTATAGTATTTCTAATAACACACTGGTCTCTTCTCTTCTTACCAGGAGACTTCAACTTTCGATTTGGGCTAGTCTCATTCCTCTTTTTATTTTATTTCCGAATGGCTTTGATGGTAGTGAGTCCAACTCCTGAGTATTCGGCGGCTCTTTCACTCGCTTTCATTAACGGTAAAAGTAAACATTTATCTTCTTTCTCTTTATCGCACTTTGCAATGACGCGGGCAATGATTTCGCGGCACTCGCTCTGTATAGTGGTATTAGAAACTCTCTTTGCCATGATGAGAAACTAATAATTTTCACACGTTAACACTCAGGCCTACCACAAGCGAACTAGTCGCTCCGATGTTCTTGGAACGGTTGCGATTATGTCACGTGACGGTGTGCAGTGCATTGGAAGTCATCCCCTCCTACCCTGCCCCTCGGCCCGCGCAGAAACTAAGACCCCTCTCCGACGGTCGGAAAACTGGGACCCGCACAGTAGTATCTCCAAGATGGAATATGGCATGACTTTTTGCGTCTTTCTCGGTCCTGCAGCAAGATGTCGCATGATCGCGACCGTATCAAGAAGTGTTGCAGATCAAGCGACTCTAGCAATACCCCCTGAATATAGAAAGCCTCTACACTGGGGTCGTGACGTAATGTCATGGCACCCAGAGTAGTACTAGGCAACAGCGTAATTTGCACATGATCAGTTGTTCATGTGTGTTTTTGTGTAGTAATTCGAAAGCTGTGAAGATTCTAGGACGATCATTCCAATCGGTGAAGATATTCAGTATTAATTTTAAGTATTGGTGCTAGTAGATCAGTGGTGTTTCTTCCAAAATGTCAAATATGCTGTACAAAACTGCTTGCACATACATTATGATTTATATATAACCCACTACCTTTATTGTTTTCACTATATTCATTGTAATAATTTTAAATGCTTGGGGATGTAATGTATCTGCAGTATGTTCTTGAGATCACTCTTCAAAACTTGAAGGTAAATGTTTTTATAACGAATTTCGTATGGATTCTTGAAATAAATATAGTACTTAGTTTCAATGATGTGAACATTAAATGAAGACATTTTTCTATTTTTGTAATACTATTCCCGAAAAGTAAACGCAAATGAAGTAAGGGTTTCTAGTATAACTGCAAACTGCGCAGCAGTCCGATTGTCGACAGTCATGATGTCACAAATCAGTGGGGAGGCTTTCTATATCCAGGGAATGTTGACTAGCCGCACCATGAAATAACATTTCCACCATGAGCCGCACGACTGAGAAAGACGCGAGAAACCGTGCCATCATGGAGATACTTCTCCCAGATGCCTCGTTAGAAAACCCCAAGTACTAGTATAATACTGTTGATACAAACGATAAATATAATCTTTCTTTTTTCGATGCTTTCATTTCATACTAGATTCCCTCTTCAAAAAAGAAAATTAAATATTTCACGGAAAACCAATTCTTGGTTAACACAAGGGATTAGGACATTATGTAAAAACAAGCGAATTCATTGTTTTTAAAGCATCGTAGCGTATCTCAAGATTTCCTCCACTTTAAAAAATACAAATCATTGTTAAGAATAGTCATAAGGCAGGCTAAAATGATGAAACACGATCAGGATATTTTAAACTAAAATAACGAAACAAATGTGCAATATAATAAAAAAATACGACCAAATCAACTAGAAACCTTGTAGAGAATGTTGTTTTAATATGTGAACGATCCGGCAACAGTGGCTCGTGTGATTAATCAGTACTTTTCGAGAATTGCTGCCGATATCACTCAGGGTCTTCAGTAATTTTTGTAAACTAAAAAAACCTAAATCGCGAAACATCAATATTGATGACAGATTTCAAATTTATTAAAATCTATTTTTTTTTAAAAATTATATCTTGATTTAAGATCGTGTAGGTTTCTTTTAAAAAAAATGAGTACGAGTAGTTTTGCGTCATTTTTACTGGTATTCGAAAAATTCAAATGCGAATTTCCCGCTGTTCTTTTCCTGAAGAGAGTTTTATTTATTTATTTTACGTCAAAAAACAGTTAAAACTGCGTATGACGTGCGTTTTTTTTAGTTGACAGAAGAAATATTTTGTCTATAGTTTAGTGAGATAAAACTAGCAGTATTTAAATACAAATATTTCGTGACTTGTACAAATAAAAACGATAAAAGTATCTGCTGTTAAGTGCTTTTATTAGACATAGTAATTTCTTGTAATTGTGAGTGCGTGTTAATTTATTTCGGGTAGTAATATCAGGATGGTGACTCGGCGGACTGATGTTCATAAAATTGCTTTGCATTGGAAGGATATAATATATCTCGCTGTGTGGAATGTACTTTTGGATTGTCAAATTTGTGTATATGTATTAGCGTTAAAAATAGTAATTTTATCTCAAGGGTGTGAAGATATTGTTTTTTGCATAATGGAGATCAAGCAAAAAACAGTTTCACTGACGAAATATAACATTTTTTCTACGATTGTATTAACATGTTTCTATTCAATAACATGATTTGTTTCATATATATTCTTCATGATTTCTTTGAAAGGAATTCCCACCTTCGTTAATGTTTGTATAACAGGAGGCTCTGGTTTCGAGAGACAAGTGGTAAGGCATTGTTTCATACGATTTGATATTGTATTAGTTATTTACGATATTTGTGTCGTAATACATCTGATTACAATACGAGATTGGAAAATTGCCAAACGAGGCCGTTAGGTCAAGTTTGGTAACCAATTGAGTATTGTAATAAGTTGTTACGACACGAATATCGTACAACGTTTTATCCACTTTGTAAAAATTTGTTAGATTTAAGATTAAAATTTTCATTTAGTATTCACATTTTTCCTCTTTAAGTGGCGACACTGTTCTTAACAAGGAGAACAATTGAAACGCGCATGGTGTACACATTTCGACATGAGCGAATGCAGTTCAGATTCAGAAATAGAAATAGCAGCAAATGCTGCTATAGATTCTTTGTTACCATAGAAATCAAAGAAGAAATATGAGCGTGAGTACTCAATTTTTAAGGATTGGTGTGAAAACAAAAACGTTCATTGCATATCAGAAAAAGTTTTAATGGCTTACTTTTCCGGCAAGTCAGAAAAGGAAAAAACGAGTAGTCTTTGGACCCACTTTTCTATGCTAACAAAGTTATTTTCATAATAAATTATTTGAATAATTATTGTTATTCTCAATAGTAGACCATGGAATAGTGCTCATCTCAGAATAACCCTACTCGTATGCCATTATCGCACTAGTGTGGTAATGAAGTTCATTACCACACTAGAGCGGTTAAGTACTTCATTACGAAACTGATTATAATAGCGTAATGTTTCACATTACCTAACCAAAGTGGATAAAGATTGTTACATCCTCGTTATAATTACTGAATTTAAAACGGTTAACAGCAATGCTGACATTCCAGAGTTGTTCGAATCTGCAAACGCTATAGTATCTCATTTATTGCCCAAATTTCCTAAGGTAATTACGAAAAAAAACTTACTATCAGTAAAAAAATTGTTGTACATCTAACAGAGTTGCTTCGAATTTTATAATTTATTATGTGTTAATAGTTAATTATAAGTTAATAGTTTTTGGAAAAAGTTTAATAATAATGAAATTAAAATTGTTTTGCTATTAATATATGCTTTGTTTTCTTTCTTTTCTTGTAAGCTACTTACTACCGTGCGTAATAATATTTTTCTACTCCCATTGTATAATTCTGTCATTTGATGGCTGCAACCCGTTGCATAATGATACTCATTAAAATATAGATTTCGTTATGATACAGGTTCTTGACCAATCACAGAGAAGTTTACAAACCAAGTATTTACATTTAATTAATCATTGAGAATCTTGCTAGTAAATGTTTCGTTCCATCGTGTACATTAAAATTTCATTTGATATTACATTATGCTAGTCAGTTTTAATTTCTTTTATTATTGGTCATTTTTACGTGGGATATTATTTACAATAAATTGGACCGTAATTTAACTTTGATCCTATTTGACTAGCGCAGTGATAGTTGTTGGAGAGAACATTTGACTGACGTTAAGATCTGAATGCAAGTGGTTTTTTGTTATATGTGGCTGCCGTGTGGTTACCTTTAAAAGCCGGCCAATTCTTCAGTTTAAAATGTCAAGTGAATCAGAAGTGAAGTTGGCACCTCCAGAAAAAAGAGAAAAAGCGAAAATGGTGAGTCGGAATTATTACTGCAACTTTTGTATTCTTTCGCATGCTGACTGGAACACCAAAGCCATCTGAGGCAAGGGTAGCGAGCTGTCCGCTAGTTGGCCTTGGCTGCATGACTACTGCCACAAAACGATTGAAAGTAAAAGTTTAACTTATAAAAGTTAGCATAAGTCGTAGAAAAAGTACTGTATGAAACTCGATGTAATGGGTATTAATACGCTCGTGTCAAGTTTACGATACTCGCTCGTAACGTAATATCACACTCGTGTATTAATACCCATCATTACATCATCGTTTCATAATGTACTATTTCCGCCCTGTGACGTTACCCTGAAAATCTTTTACTCACGGTGACATGTTTTCTTCATGACATCGAAGGTTTTAAGAAAAGACTAACTTCACGCATGTGAAGTTAGTCTTTTCTTAAATGACATTGAATGAAAACAATATTAAATGTTACGTAATAAGTTTCTAATGCAAGAAAGTACGTGCTGTTGTCTCTCTTTCTCTCTCTTTCTTTTTTTTTTTTTTTTTGCGGAATCTGACATTTGCTCTCTTTTTGGTTGAAATCAATGTACAAATTATATTATTAGTTCTATTAATTTATGTATCGTCACAAATATCAATAAAATCAAAGTTGAATGGTTGGATCCGGACCCCGCCCTCCTGGTAGTGCCCTGGACCATTTGTAAGTTGGTAATAGTATATTCCGATTTAAACAGCTGCACGCCAAGTGAAAGGAGAGGGGGACATTGTCATCCAATCGGGAGCTTCAATACCAAAAATTTAAATCCTAACGAAGCTCACGATTGGACGACCGTCCCCTCCTTCCACCTCGTGACCTTGAAGTGCAGCTAGATTTAAATCGGAGTATAGGGTTAAAAGCTACTACGTTCAAGTGTGTTTGTACGTTGGTACGTAGTACAAGTTACGTTTGCATTCATCTACAGAATGCTCTACTGTCAAGGGCCAGACAACTCGAACTTCAGAGCACGTTCTTCAAAATGTAACTGATGAATGGGAACGCGATTTGTGGTACTACCATAGAGTAAAGAATTATACATCTTTAGTCTATGCTACTACCTGCCGTATAATTTACATGAATAATATTGTGGTGGAAAGGAAATTAAGCATTTATGAAAACCCCTGCATGCATCCTAGAGATGTAGTTATGGTAAAAACATCATCTTGGTGATTATTCAGAATTCACAAATCTTCCCGACAGAAAGTAAAATAAAATATGAAAGCATTGGTATATTCCT